>VZTV01072265.1:0-25227 GCA_013400875.1 Anhinga rufa | reverse complement strand
TGCAGGAGGAGGCACTGTGTCCTCCCCGCAGATCCCCCTCCCCATTCAGGGGGCGAGAGAGCGGGTGCCGCGTGGGACCTGGCGAGGAGGAGAGCCAGCACCCAGGGTGCTCGGTGGCACCGCCAGCACTTCAGCGTCTAGCAGCAAACTGGGCTGTGCGCTTCAACGTTTTGGACCTTAGAGAAAGTATTTAAAGTATCTATTTTATACCCCTACTTTTTCTCTTTTTTTCTCTAGAATTTGGAAAAGTGAAGAGGGGTCCCCGTGTCCGGGCTGCAGAGGGACATGGCCCTTTGCTTCTTGCCTGTTCTTAGGCAGTAGCTGGCGATGGTGTGATGCCCGAGGGGTTGCTCGGGTGGGCAGAGAGAAAGAAAAAAGTCTTCAGCCTGACCTGGCAGAATGCCCTGACAGGGCAATTGGATTGTGAGTGATTTCTTGGATAAGGAAAGGGGAGATAAAGTCGAGAAATTTGTTATCAATGAGGAGATCAAGTTTCTTACAGGGGAGGAAGAGAGAGGAAATTCAAAAAACAGGGGAGGTCAAACCAGTATATATTTTTCTTTATTTGCTTCATTGTTATTTAGACAGGAGAGGCTTTCAGGGTAAGAATAAAACACGTACACTTATTGTCTGCTGCCTTTTTATTCTCTTTTTATTCTCTTGTCTCTGAGCTTTTATAGCAGTCACAAGGTTTGGGAGAGATCTCAGAGACTGAAAACTTTTTTTTTGCCCCTCAGATTAGTCACCATTTTCTTCTGATCAAAGAGGAGTGTTATAATCATTAAAGCACACTTCTAAACAGCAAAATCATTAGTATTTTAATAACATGCCATTATTAAAGGAGTTCAGTTCCTTTTCTTGTCACAAAGCAGTTTCAAAGAGCTGTGAGGTACATATAAGACACACTAACTTCTACAAAGTTTAAAAGGTGACCTGAAAAAGAATCCTTTTAATTAAAAAAAAAAAACACACACAAAAAAAACACACACACAAAAATATATATAATAACTAATGATAATATGAAAGTTTTCAGTAAGAATACAGATTTTTTTTGGTCATCCTCCCCCTCCACAATCGCTTGCAGGCTATGAACAGTTGGAAATGGTATAATGGAGCCAAAACAACTGAGAGGAGAAAAGATACTTAATCAGACAAAAAAAAATATATTTTAAAATTATGTTTACCTTTGTTGCCATCTATTTAGCTCAAATGCTTGCTAAACATTTAGGAAAAAAGATTTTAATTTTTTGGTCTGATCTCGGGTTTTCAGAAAATTGCTTCCAGTTCTGTGCTATACCATCTTTTAATTTTAATTATTGCTAACTAACTAAACTGAGGCATAAAACTGTCACCTTTACAGTTCTCTCTGGGACTGATCTCCTTTGGAACTTTGTTCCTGTGCAGCAGTACAGATCTCACTAGGAATCCTTGCTGCTGCTGCTGCTCCTGATGACAAGAAGGAACTAGGGGTAACTTAATCTGCTCTTTCCCAACGTATGAGGTTGCATGCATGTGCACACTGAAAATAGAAGAAATAATGTTTCTTCGTCAATAAACTAAAAAAACCCAACAAACAAATTGGATTTATGAACCAGAAAGAGTCAAGCTTGTATGAAAAAGTCAGCTGATAGAGCTGAAAAGTATTCACAGTCACTGAGAAAACTGAAGGAATCGAAATAGCAAGCACATTACATAACCACATTAAAAGGGAACTCATTAACAACATCAGGTTATAGAGTTGGATCAAATTGCCTAAGTGACTACTATAATCAAGACAATAAAAATAGAATAAGCTTGAACAAGTTTGATTCATGCATGTTTTCAAGTAATTATGTGAGTACATTTGCTATTGTGCATATCTTATTATTAATCAAATATTACTGAAATTAGTAATTGATGACTACGGTTAATGTCCAGTGTTTTGTATATATATTTGAAGATGTACTGTACTGGGTACCCAAAACAGGTTGTATTCAAAGAAAAAACAATGTTCACTTGTCAAAGTGAACACTGGCAGTGTTGTTAGAGTAGCTTACTGATGTTCTGAGCACTGGCATTCCCTAATACTGTACTACCGTCTGGAGAATAAAAGGCTAACTAGTGTAGCACTGATGAAACATCCATTGCAATGTGAACTTGAGTAAGCCTTTTTCTTATGCAGTATGTGCCTAGTAATGGATTTCATAGCTACTAGTTGTTGCTAGTAGTATGAAAAATATTTGAGTAGTGTCAATAATTATGAAAAAAAATCAGTGGGAATATGAAAACATCGATGAAATCACAAAGTAGCTGTAGTTTGTAAAAAAATGGCAAAAAATAAAATAGCTTATAAGTCAGGAAAACTTTTTCCCTTATCAAAAGTTGCCTTTCAGCTAGTTGGACAAGAGGATGTTGAACACAGCATCACACCTCCCTCACTTGGGTCAGGTTCCACTGAACCCACCTGAGGAACTCAGCTGTCACCTGACTACAGCACCTTGGTGACCCAAACCTGCTTTCTATGGGGTGTCCCCGGTGCCTTTGGTTACTAGTGATCGGCACCGTCTCAACAAACCAACACAGGAACAACGGCCACACTAACAACACTCCCTAAGTTTGATTGCCTGGGGCATTTCATGGCTGATGCAAGGCATGTCCTCGCACTTTTGCTTTAAACTGTCTCTGTGCACTTAGCGTAGTTACTCTGACGCCTGTGCTCAGATCCCTGTCCTTCAGTCCTTAGCTAATTAAGCTTCTGATCAAAATGCTCATCTTTTACTGAAATTGCTATGAATCTATGAATTAAAAATTGTTATTTGTGAAGGAGATGGAAAATGGGCATGTTATTCTGCCTAGTATGGAAATCTTGAAGTACTTTTTTTTTTTTTTTTTAATAACTGAAACGTCCAGGCAAAAGCTACATGATTTAAATCACCCTATCAATGATTTTCTTCAAGATGAAAGCAATTAAGCTAGAGAGAATTGAGGCCACTTTGTTTCTGAAGAAGAATATAAATGGGAGTTTAAGGCTCTATAATGCATGTACATTATGTTCATGTCCATCTGAATTCTCCCTTTATTTTCTTTTTATTAGCTGATTGTCTTATTATCTAACCAGCTTCTGTAAGGTCATTTGTGTTGAAGACAGGTTCTGATATGAATTAAAGCGCTGCATGAGTGGAAGCACAGAAAAAATATCTTTAAAAAAAACTGGTTAGGACCCATCTTTTTTTAAGTTGTACTTGCATTATTGTGGCCTTAGAGAGTGTGTGTGTGTATGTGTATATAAATTTAGAGAGAGAGAGAGACTTCCATTTTTTTCTATAAAATTGACAAAATGAAATTAATCCAAAAAGTTCATGTATTTAACACAGATAATATAAAGTTCTCCAAATCTTTTTTCCTAGTGATGACCACACATTTCTTGAGTTGTTTTTACACCAGTCTTTGTATTGTAGCAGTACAAAATTGTGTAAACCAGAGGTTTTTTAAGAAGCTATTGTCATGCCATTCATTTCCCTCCTCACTGACAGTAAATCACCACCTTTATATATGCAAGGTATTGAAGTATAAAAACATTGGCATTACATTGGTGTTACAAAAATGACGAAACCCATTCAGTTAATTCAGCAGCAGTACGCCCGTATCATCCTAATAGAAACTGCTGTTCTCTTGGGGCTGCTTACATGGATAGTTAGTTTGTCATATTGTTTTACCAAGTTTGTTTGTTTGTTTTTTTTCCCTGAGGTTTCTTGCATGTCAGCGCCCTCAGCACTAGGCTCAGCAGTGTGAACGTGCCTTGCTGGAGCGCAGCTGAATGTGGCCAATTTCCTTTTGGTGGAAGATATAGAAAAGACAGAGGAAATCTGGAGATAATAATGAGAAATAAAAGATGTGGAAAACCCTGGCCCACGCAAAACTTGCAGGAACTGTGGTAGTCTAACCTAGAAAAGAGAAGGTTGAGAAAATCCATAACTTCTATAAAAGACTGGTTAAATAGAAAGGTGGTTTATTATTCTCCTTGTTAAAGAAAGGACACGAAAAAAATCATTTTAATTAGAAGAGACTTTGATAGATAACAGAAAAATTTACAAGGCTGAGGAGATGTTAGCATATGATCCCTGTAAAAGTTGTAATCCCCATCATTAGGGACATTTAGGACGATGTCTGCCTGGCAGGGATATTCTTGCCTTATGTTACCCTTCCTCAGTACGGGAGGCTGTATCTGTCCATGTGCCTATGAGCTCATAATGTCAAAGAATGGGATACTAGAAGAATAAATGTGAATAAATATATTTACTAACATTTCAGTGTTGCTCTTTAAAAAGTATGGCTGAAACATTACTGAAATAACTATTTGTTTTGCTTCCCCACTTGAAGGGATTGGAGAGATTTTAAGCAAAAAGGGTCAAAAATAAAATGATAGGGTTGCTTGGTTTGTTTTTTTCCATTTCTTTTAGAGGTGGTAGGATTTACTGCAAGTGAAACTGAAAACACGGTGTAAAAGGATTTTGATACCAAAATTAAAAATGTACAATGGAACATATGTAAAAGTTCTGTCCATGAGCCATATCGTTGCCTTTTGAGAATTGCCTTAATTTTAACAGAGACTGAAATTGAATTTTAAGTTTAAAAGTTGCATTTAGTTTTGCATCCATAAAGCTGTATAAGCAGCTTTCTCCTATTGTAGTTGAGAAGGTTGAGAAGGGTAGAAGGCTATGAACGTTGTGGGCGAGGAGCAGATTTTCTTTAAGGTTGAGTCCTTCTGAGTTACCGACAAATTGTCTTCTGTTTGATTACATAGTTGTTAAATAAGCTGTTTAAAGAGTCTTCACCTATCGTAATACCCAACTATGTCAACCTTGCGTTGGAAGCAGTCAATTACTGCTTTACCATACTGAAAAATGTTGCAAAATAACTGAAAGTGGAGGAGCACTTGCTTTCTTTAGTTTTTTAATCGAATATGCTCTACTGCTAGAAACTTTCTTTTGGCATTAAGTTTGCTCATTACCAGGTACCTTGAGCTAGTTAAGTCATTTGCAGCGATAACACACACACATACACGCACACACACACAGACACGTGCACACACAAAAAATTTGGTCCAAGTTTGCAGTTGGCCTCAGGCTTAGCGTTTCTAAGATACAGAATTCGAGTTTGGACAATGTCCAGATGGGCGCTTGAAAACACGTTTGCCTTGAATCAATTGGTAATTAGCTCATTGACGAGGTAAACTTTCAGTGTAGACAAGCCTAGAAGAAGGTGATGAAGAAAAAAGTGGTTTCACTGACTCTGCTTCAGCTTGATTGAGATCATTTTTATTCATTAGGATTTGACAGCAAATCTAAAAACCCCAAGCCAAAATTCTCAGGGATTTATCTTTAACAGATTTTAGATGTAAACACATTTATTAGTAGTAGGGTATTTGAAACTCACTGGCTTTTTTACCTACTGAGAAATAACCACTTATAATCTTCCAGTTTTGTAGGTTTTACAAATGTACGCTTTTGTTTATAGACTTCTTCAGACACAAAAAATTTACAGCACCACCTCTTGGCTGATCTTACACAGCAGAATGGTAATATATGGTACTTTCTGCTGGCACCGCTCACTTGTCTGAGCATAAGGAGAGGAGAACAAGCAAACTGGTTCTCCAACAGGGATTACTCTGACTTCAACAGAAAATCAGACCTCTAACCAAAATATTTAAATTGGAACAGAAATTGGTTGACTACACCAAGCCAAGCTGTTGTTTATATTGCTGAGTGTTTGACATGGTTTACTGATGTGAAAGTGTTACATCTTCTGAAAGTTGAAGGGTTTTTTTTGTTTGTTTGTTTATTTGGAGTTTTTTTTATGTATTAGGTTCCCTGTTAAATTATTGTTATGCTATTTGTCATGTAGACAGTTTTCTGAACGCAGTAATATTTTAGTATAGCATAATGCTTTCATATAAGCAGCTCACATTTCAAAAATTGATGTATATTCTAACATTTTCAAAAGGGAAATTTTAATATTGGCACTTAAATGCATGTTTAAACATCCAATATACTGACAGCTCTATTTTGACATATTTGAATGCCTACAGGTCATACCCAATTCAGTTAACAGCTGAGACTGTTCAGAATTGTTTAAGTTAGACTGCTTATATAGTATGCACATGTGCCTGTGCATGATGTACACATAAAATACACATCCACGGACCTTCATTTCTCATACCACAGCTGGCTTGCACATTGTAGACCATAGTGACTCTCAGAATTAATGATGCTTTCCTCATTTGTTATCTCCATTTGTTAGGAAGGGCATGAATGGGGTAGGGTTAGCGTGAAGAGTAAATATTTTTTTCTTGAGAAAGAAAATTGAATTCTACTTAGGATTTTGTCCACGATTGTAGGAGAGGATTCCTGTCTGTTGCTGGTGAACCATTTTACCCAAATGTCTACAAGACACTACTGCTTATGTATTTTATATGATTTGAATAGCAACCATGAACCACCTGTGTCCTTGGTATGCAGAAGTTTTGACTGTGTTCAACTGTCTGTGATTTGGAATAAGATTTTGAAAAGATAATGTCTCAGTGTCAAAGGCAAAAGCAGGCTGTGCAATATCAGACTTAACATATTTTAAGTTGAGCAGCCATAATTAGTGGGTAGGTTTGAAATTCTGGGTTTAAATTCTGTGGGAGATTACTTCATTTAAGCTTGGGAGAGTTTTGTGAAGAAGAATTCATTAATATATAGGAAGCAGTAGGAGGCAGCGGTGTGAACACTGATAAAGTGCCTGTTTGGAAATGAACAGTTTTGTATTCGGAGCAGGATTTGAACAAAATCCATTTCTGTCGAAGGGCATGAGGCTGCACATAATGTAAGAAAGCAATAGTCACTCTTCAGGGCATGAGGCAGGGTGTTCTGAAATAATAATAAGCATGGATGCAATCAAAGAATTTTGATCGGTCATATCATGGCATAATTTAAGACAACACAGGAATGGTAGTACTTGCTAACATTTGAATACTTACATTTGCACTTTTAATATTTTTGATGCAAGTTTTTCATACAATCATAGAATTATTAAGGTTGGAAATGACCTCTAATATCATCAAGTCCAATTGTGAACCCAACACCACCAGGCTTCCTAAACCATGCCCTGAAGTGCCACGTCTACACTTTTTTTGAACACCTCCAGGGACGGTGACTCCCCCACCTCTCTGGGCAGCCTGTTCCACTGCCTGACCACTCTGTCAGTAAAGACATTTTTCCTAATACCCAATCTAAACCTTCCCTGGCACTACCTAAGGCCATTTCCTCTCATCCTATCACTAGTAACTTGGGAGAAGAGACCGACCCCCCCTCACCACAGCCTCCTCTCAGGCAGCTGCAGAGAGCGATGAGGGCTCCCCTCAGCCTCCTCTTCTCCAGGCTGAGCCCCCCCAGCTCCCTCAGCCGCCCCCCAGCACACTTGTGNACCCCCAGGCCCTTCTCCACCGGGCAGCTTTCCAGCCACTCTTCCCCAGCCTGTGGCGCTGCCTGGGGTTGTTGTGACCCAAGTGCCCGACCCGGCACTCGGCCTTGTTGAACCTCATACAGTTGGCCTCGGCCCATCGATCTGGCCTGCCCAGGTCCCTCTGCAGAGCCTTCCTACCCTCCAGGAGATTGATGCTCCCGCCCAATTTGGTGTCATTTTATTTTGTTCGTACTTATCTCACAGTGTGGAGATAAGTTACAGAAATCCACACCTGCTCTACCTTTTCCTGTTTATATGAAAAAAGAGCAGAGATTAGAGTTAGAGGTTGAGGGATCACCTGTTTATCACCTTGTTTGAAGGCAGAACAAACTAGCCTGCAACATTCCTCAAGGAGGTTTTGTCTAACAGTTTCATAATGTTCAAAGAGATTCCATGAACCTATATGTTCCTTGCCTCTTACAACTTAAGGTTATTGCCTTTAATTATGCTGTGACCTGACATGAAGAATAGATTATTTCTCTCCTCTTGTAGTGACATTTTGATACTTCAGGACAACTATCAATCCTTCCTTTAGACTAAGAAAATTTACTTCATTCAACATTTCTCCATATATTCCCCACCATTAGCACCTCCTTCATCCAGACTTCTGATTATTTAGTGGCTGTGCTTTGTATGGTCTCTGTTTGGTCTCCATTTTCCTAGGAAGCTAAGGGAAGTAGGAAAGTTTGTTTTCTGTTGTAAACACTTCAGTACAATACTTGCTGTTTTTCTGAAGTTTTCCCTTAGCACTGTGATAAAACTGACTTGGGGCTGGATTCTGGGTTAGGTGGTACCTTGGTAAAGTGATTTAGTAATTCTGATTTCCCTCTTCCGGTGCCATTTTTCTGCTCTTACTTCTTCTTTCTGTGCCCTCACTGAGGGAGTCAACAGACAGCAGATTGTGTTGCCACACTCTAAACGAGACCTGTAAAAGAATTCAAGATAAACAAAAAGCAGTTTTAAAACAGTGCTTGAACATGGTCACAGCAGGAAGTGACTTAGCAAAACAGAGCGGGTAAGCATCTGCCAGAGAAGATGCAATGGACTCAGTGTGAGAGTAAGACCAGCTCAAGCCATATCTGCTGCTAGCAGGACTGGGACCTTTATGTTTGCTTTGAGATCCTCCCAGCCCGTAGATCCTTTCCTGAAGACCTACTGCTGAGCCAGGTGTTCCCTATCTTGCACCTGTGTGGATGATTCGCTAATCAAGGGGATTTTGCACAGGGGTGAGCCATTGGGTTGGTTCAGCTTCTGTTGAAATCAAAGTGAACATACAGCTTTTCCTGTGCATCCTTAATTATATCCTAGTTTAGGTCAAACAGTATAATGTCTAATTTTTTTCTCCATATTGCTTGTCATCCCTTACATTTTGGTGCTGTTTTTTCAAAGCAAGTATGTATTCTCTTATCCATTGTTCGTTATTCTCAAACATAGTTTTCTTCTGCCCAGTGGAACTTCAGAAAATTACTTCTACAGTCTTTCCACTTCCATTTTGTAAGTAACGTTGGAAGGTACAGAGAGGCACAGCTGCGAGAGGGTGGGGAGTGCGAACTCCTGCTTGTCATCACCTTAATGTTACACTGCTTACAGGAGAGTGAAGTTGGCAGTGGTTGTACAACAGCATGTGAGCTGGCTTTTGACCCTCCTATAAAAAGGAAAAAACAAACACATGGAGGATAATGCTGTTTTCAGTGGAGTACAGATGCTGAGAAATACAATGCAAAAGCTTTTTGACAAGAGATTTGTTACTGTGAGTATCGACACACAAACCACAAGACTGGAAAGGGTATTCATATCTTTCATGTAATGTACTCCTTAGAGATATGGCAGTGTTATCTGTTTCCCTGTTGCCAGTTAGTAACAGGAAATATTACTTGACTGAATTCTGTTAATAGTTTTCAGAAACATTAGCTTCAGAAATATTTCCATTTAGTCTGTAGCTAGTTAATCAAGTCTATGTTCATCTGTCCATACAAGCTATAAAGTTCTGCAATGAACATCTAATTGTAATTAACATCATTGACCAGTTACAAGGCGTAAGCAGTAACGTATCCACGAGTCAGTGCTCTGCGCTTGCTGACAATACAAGTTACACCAGATGGGGCCCTTGGTGCCTCCTGCGCCCCCAGCGCTTTCTGGGCTGTCTGTGTCAGATGGTGCTTTTGCTTTCTGTGCGATCATTAATACAAAATGTTTTGGGGTTTTTTATTGTCCAAAGACCAACTAGCTATATCGCTTTGAAGGCATCAGCTTTAACAGATGAAGGCGGCAGGTGATAGTGCATATGAAATGTTAATATTTTAATATAAAGTTTTGCTTGCATTCTCAAATAGCAAGAATATAATTAAAAATGGCAACCACAAAGTGACTGTGTACTCACTGCAGGCACTCAGAGGCAAGCTCTAGTCATGTACTGCTCTTAAATATGGTCTTTTCTTAATTTCCTTGTGAAACTATGCACAGCTCTTAACATTGCTTTAAATGTGGAGTGCATCCATGTTGGGGTATTCAGTTTGAGACATATTGTTTAGCCCTAACAAACTCATTAGTTAACAGGGTTGCAGGAGAGTGTAAGACCTGAAGTCAGGGGCTAACGTAACCACAGCTGTATTCAAATCACTGATGTCAAGGCAGTGGTCCTGTGGGGCAAACATTGTCACGGAGACCACGGATATGTCCTGTGGACAAAACAGTGTTGTGTTTTGGCTGCTTGCATGAACACGTATATCACACCCCAAAAAGCAGCATGCATTCTGCTCCATTTTTGCAGCAATAGGTCTGACCTTTAGGCTTCTGCCAAGTAGAGTTCCAAATTCCACAAAGTTTAGGTACCCTTAGCACAAGCAAGGTCAAACTGGGATTTCAATAAGCTGACGGTTTTCTTTCTTTCTCGTTAGAGAAATGCAATCCTGATGTGTGTATTGGCACTTTTGCCTCAGCTGGCTCCAACATCAGCTAGTTAAAAAATTGCACACAAACAAGTTTGGGCATTTGCATTCAAGTAAATGTATGGAGAAAGGGGCTGGAGTACTGACTGTAATGCATAATAAGCTACATAAAGCAAAACAGAGAAACAGCTGCAGTCAAAATCTCCAGAAATTTCTGCGATCAGCTTCTGCAACTGATTGAGAACATTGCAGAATAAATGTTCCTGGCTTTCAATGTTCCGAGTAGCACAACTAAACAAACACAACACAGATTATCCTCTAATATATTAAATGGCAAATGTCTTGCAGAAAGTTTGAGTATCCATCCTACAGAGAAGAATTGAAATCCGAGGCAGAAATACAAACTTACTTACTTGCAAATACAAAAGAAGATACAACAGTGTAGCTGTTCAACTTCTGTCCCCTGAAGATAATGATATAAACATATGACAAAGAACATGTGAATATCTGGCAATTAATATACCTAGAATCATAGGTGGTGGTGGTGGTGGAACAAATCTGAAGTCAAGTTACTGGAGCTGGGCCACAGATATCTGACAGTATAAAGCTCAAAAAATTACTCCAAAAATATAAGTAGGGTACAATCACAGGTTTATTCTGAGCCAGTGCCTGATCTGTGGGTTTTGTGTTTGCTGCACTGGCTTTTAAGCAGCAATCTGCAGAAATTTTTGGATTGCATCTAAGGATTTGTAAAAGATGAATGAGAAAGCAGGCTCATATTTAGACTATTGTACCATACTGTCATGGTTTTAGCTGGCATAGAGTTAGTTTTCTTCACTGTAGCTGGTGCAGTGCTGTGTTTTGGACTTAGTATGAGAATAATACCGATAACACACTGATGTTTTGGTTGTTGCTGGGTAGTGCTGAACTAGTCAAGGACTTTTCCAGCCTCTCATGCTCTGCTGGGTGCACAAGAAGCCAGGAAGGGAGGGGGCACAGCCAAGAGAGCCGGTTNCCCACAGGGGTGCGGGGAGTGAGCGAGCGGCTGCGTGGTGCTTAGTTGCTGGCTGGGGCTAAACCACGACAGATGGATTTTCATAAGATAGCTGCCTTAGAGGTCCAGTTTTCCACTAGGAGAAAAAAAATTGCACCTACAAATAAAATCCTAGAGGTATCACTATTAGTATCCTCCTAAATAATACCCCACACATTATTCTTTTCATATTAGCTCTCATTTTAATAATTCCTAGGCCTAGAATAGCATAGAGTTTGATTGCAGTTTGTATAATTCCCTTCTATTTATCATTTGCACATTTAAATGCACCTTAAATGCTCAACTGAATAAATACAATGCAGATTACTACTTAATACATTAAACGCCAAATGGTATCTTGCCAAAAGCCAAATAAGCTATCTATTTCTGTTTTGGCTTACCTCCCTATTCACACATACTGGGGCTTAATGATGGGTACTTTATTCTATCATGTTATTTCTTTGCAGAGATGTTTCAGGGGAAAAGAGACTGTAATAAAGATATGAACTTCACGATTACAGAGTCTTCTCTGTGATCAAATTTAAATGTATAGTTTTTAGTGTCTCTAGGCTATTGCTTCTTCAGTTTTGAAACAGCACTTTAGGAAGCTCCAATTCCTTTCTTTTATCATGTATTGTTAAAAAGAAAGTACAATTTACTGCTTAAAATAGTACGGACAGATGTGGAAAAGACAATATGAAATGCCAGGTCATAGATGGTGCAGTAAAAACTGAGATCAGACAAGCAGATATAAGTGAAAATGCAAAAGGAGCAGCTTGGGTGAGATGGGACAAAATTATGTGAGGAGAATTTGGAGAACCTTATTTGGAGAAGAATATAAGGAGAACAGTCAATGGGAAGAAGGAAGAAAGTGAAGAAAGCTTCAGGTTGAAGACTTAATACTAGGAAGTTACAGATGGAGATGACGTGGGTAGGGATTCGGAAAAAGAAAAGACGTGATCAAACACACTCATAAAAACTTGTGCAATTTGTGGATTGTTCCCAGGGCAAGTCTGAAGCCAGACTGCCTGCTCTCAGGATGGCCAGCCAGCTGCTTCGCAGGGCATACATTTTCATTTCTTTGTGCTTTTTTTACTTGGATTTTACTTGTTATCAGTAAAGTACCCCTGTAAAATCAGATAATGAAGTCTTACAGACATCTTAGAATAAAAAAATATGACAGTTAGTAATAACAAGGGGCACCTGGGCTGTATTTTCTCCTCAGCATGTGGTGGGTTTGAGAGCTCGTATTAACAGTTTGCCATGGATAAGAAAGGTAATTTAGCCATTTACTCTCTGCTGAAAGAGAATATGGTAGGTAGAAAAGCTATGACAGTAGCTTTCATATGTTTATGATGTTGTAAGCTGTCTTAATGTCATGTAAATAATTACATGCAGTTATAAAATGTGCATGTATTAAATAATCCTTGGTAACATTTTCAGTCTTCCAAGCAGCTAGAAAGCAACCATGATCCTATGTAAACAACATGTTTACGCAATGTCTTCTTAGATGTAGTCACACAGACAGTATGTCTGTTCCTAAATGCATGTCTATCCAAACACCCAAAGGAAAATGAAGGGAATATATTTCTTTGGTGGGAAAATGTCTTCTCCAGTGCTGTGACACAGTTCTCCATTTGTTAATCGTCTTTCGTTGAACTGCAGAGCAACTTCAGTAACCTGCTTACCTTTTGTTAGGTAGCAAAAGATACCTAAGCTTTTGTTTAGGTAAAGAGACAATAAGAGCAACAAATGGGCCACTTCATATAAAACAGAATTTAAAAACTGTAGAAGCTTTGATTTTCCCTTACCCTTGGATGGGACCCAAAACTTTCTTGATGAGCCAAATCTTAGCTTTTTCACATCTGGTGTCCTGCTGGTATTTTATTTTGCTGTTATGATACTGCAGAGAAATAGAGTCCCTAATTTGCAATATGAAATCCACAGGTGTTGCTTTTGCCACTGCAATGTAGTATAGGTTTCTAAAAATGGTAAGAAAACCTCAAGATGAAGATTGCAGAGGTTTCCTTTTCTACATAGAGATCTTATGGGTTTTGGAGTTGATACTGTATTTCAGCATTAAGAGTAATGACTGTCACTGTCAGTGTCAAATGTCTGGGGAACGATGTTTCTCTTTGGGCTAGGAAAGATTGGGGAGAAAAGAAAGTATACATAACACTTCTCAGTCACTACTTGTTTGCAATGCTTATTGTAGTCAGTGATGTAAGAATTGATTGGTGGGAGAACCCACAGAGAGCATGTCCATCTTTTTGTTTCATCAAGTGCATGTCCTTGAAAACTGAACTCTGAATCCAGCACGCAAAAAGCAACTTGATCTCAGCAGCAATGAATCTACGGACCTGTGAGTATAAGGCAGTTTAGCTGCAAAATCCCAGCCTGTGGTGGTTTGACCCTCGTTGGATGCCACTCTATGACTCCCCCTCCTCAGGAGGACAGGGGGAGAGAAAATATGATGAAAGGCTCATGGGTTGAGATAAGGACAGGGAGATCACTCAGCAGTTACTGTCACGGGCAGAACAGAGTCGACTTGGGGAAATTAGTTTAATTAATTAACTATCAAATCAGAGTAAGGTATTGAGAAAATAAAAACTAATTCTTAAATCACCTTCCCCCCACCCCTCCCTTCTTTATTCCCCGCACCAGTGGCACAGGGGGATGAGGAATGGGGGTTGACACAGTCCCCCACCAACATCTCCAGCATGGGTCCTTCCCACAGGCTGCAGTTCTCCATGAACGGCTCCAGCGTGGGTCCCTCCCACTGCTGCAGCNGGGCTGCTCCTCTCACATATTCTCACTCCTGTCTCTGGCTGCAACTGCACAGAGTTTTTTTTTCCTTCTTAACTACGTTACCCCAGAGTCGCCACCACCGTTGCTGATGGGCTCGGCCTTGGCCAGCGGCGGGTCTGTCGGCCTTGGAGCCGGCTGGCCTTGGCTCTATCAGACATGGGGAAGTTTCTAGTAGCTCCTCACAGAAGCCGCCCCTGCAGCCCCCCTGCTACCCAAACCTCACCATGCAAACCCAATACACAGTCCCTTGAAGAGAATCCAGTGCACAGAAACATGTCTGGGAAATGTGTCAGAGAAACAGGGAAACAGAAGAACGTAGGTGCACTGTGTTGATAAAATTAAGCATCTTGTCTTAATTACAGCAGCTGCCATTGTGACTGTGCAGCATCACCTGTGGTAGAGGCCTAAAATCTTTACCAAAAAGGTAGAGAAGGTCTTAATGAAGCCTTACCAAAACTGATTTTTTTATCACGTTTTGTAGCTGTGTGTTCAGGAGAAGGCAGAAATGAGCACTTAGTTTGAGTTTATAAATTTTTGCTGTGTGCCACGGCATGTAGAGTCCTCCTCTTCTTCTGTGGCACATCAAATTAATTTTGCATGAGCCAAATTATACAATTTTGAGGCTTTATACTCAATAGATTTATAAATTATTTTACATCAATGCAGGGCTTGGGAAATGAAAGCAAATATTTGCTATACCTAGCAAACAAAATAACGTGAATACATCTCTGTCACTTGATGATGTATTTAAGCTCTAGGCATGCTGCCTGACTGGTGTTTAGTAAAGACCCAACTATAAACAGATGCATAAAGCACAGGTGTAAGAGCTAAAAAATAAAGTTTTTTTCCTGTTTTAATACTTGGCAGTTGTGTGAGCTCACTGCTGTACACCTCAACTTCACCTCCTCTAAAAATATCTTACTTCTGCTGAGTGCTTTGAGAATGATGAAAATTAATGAGTATTTGTTATGAATGACTGATTAGTGACAGTATTTTTATTAGGAAAACTTGAAAAGAGGCTTAATAAATATCATCCTTTTCAGTCCTTTTACCCTGTAATTTTCTTAGCTTTCTTGGATCACTGACTTCATTATGTGACATGAGAATGCATTCTAAAAACAACCGCTAATAAAACACATGTGTATTCTGCTCTTATTGCTTCCATTTCTGTACTTCAAACAGAATGCATTCCCATTCAAACTGCAACAAAGATTAATGAATATCTCGCTAATGTCCAGTGATCTGTTATGAGCATTGAACAGCTTTGTGTCCAATTATTTTTTTCTATAAATAGCTAGTGTTTTCATAAATATGTGATGGTGGTGTGCAGTTTAAAAAATACTGAGCATTGACTTGAAACAGCTTATCTGTTCCTGAATATGAGAATAGCTGGATATCCTTAACAGATTAGGGAAGCACAAAATATGTCAAACAGCAAACCTACTGCCCTTCTGAGCTGCTTCCTTCAGCTTAGGCTACACATACACGTGATTCAAGGAGAACATTTCTGAATAAAGAATAACTTTATTTTTAGGTTTTCTAGCATCAAAATGAGTTGGACTTCTTTTGTTTGTTTTTAAAGAAAGATTTTGATGTTTTCGTGTTTCAAAAGTAGTGCTGCTGGGGAAAACATTTTGAGTCCTGCAAAAGATTGTGTGCTCTATATTGAGGTGCATCTGGGAACTTTCAAAGTTACCGTGAAAGAGGAAACATCTTGGGAAAGCAAGGCCACGGAGGATCCTTGTATAATGTGTGGGACTTTCAGGTTCAGGTATCTCCACTCCTCCAATACACCAGACAAGTGTTGAGCCACCAGATATTCTCTCACTGAAGCTTTTCATCAATGTATAAATAAATACCTTTAATCAGAGCAGAGAAGATAATTTCTTTTGTCTCTCATGCATGCTCTTATTGCTTTTGTTCTGTATGTTTAATTAGTAGTAGAAAGCCCAAAAGCTTCAAAAGGAAATGTTGGGTCAGGTTCTCTAATATTGGAATAGGTGAATACAGATTTGAAAAACCCATCTAGTCAGCAACAGATATAACCCAGCCAGTGGGGGATCTGTTACACTGTGCTGTCCTTTTAACAGAAAACTTCATGTGATGCCAAAATCACTGCGTGATGAAACATTCAACCAACATTCCTAAGGAGGAATAATGTAACCAATAAACAAAGGAAATGCCCTGCCCTCCCCAGTCTACACTGTCAATTTAATTTTTCCTCACCTTTGGAATTTTCCTTATATTTTCAACGGACGCGTACATAGAGAGACGAGTGCTGCTTTTTTCCAAGACATATGTAATATCTCAGATGGTAATTTATTTCCTGTTTACAGCTGTCTGATACTTGCAGATTAGATACCCCAGCCTGGACATTGAGTGTCAGAGTTCTGAGAGCATGTTTTGAACATACCCTGACATATTTAATTGAGTTCAGCACATAGGACAGTCTCAATTACTAGTTTAATTAAAAAAAAACAACAACAGAAAACCCACCAATAACAGAAAGGATGTAGTTTTGCATTATAATTGAATAGTGCTGCTGTGAATCCTAGTTCAAAGTGCTTCACTCCCTCTAGCTGCTGTGCAGGGACTTGGGGTTCATAACTTGTGTTGTGAATTCTTGTTTGAATCTGACTTTCTAGGGATGAAGACTAGATTTCAGAGATGTTTAGACATGGGAAGAAAGCAATCAGGATTTTCAGAAGCGTCTGCACAACTAATTCCTGGGGGTTTATCCTTTATATTGCCATGGGTTTCACTGGGATTTGGGCACCATATGATCTGCTGTGCTGATTGTCACCGCTGGTCTCTCTCCATTATGCTTTGACAAGTAAGCACATCCCTTGCCAGGTACCATCAAGAAGGCAGCTATATCAAGTAATTACTGGTTGCTGAACACAGGAACACCTTTAAAGAATATAAAGTAGTATCCTCACTGCTCTTTTTCCCTCTTTTGAAATAAAAAGTGAAAAGACCACGAGCACATCTTTTAATAAGGTACGAAAGGAAATAACCCTTCTGCAGCAGATGGTATCTTGTACGTCCCGACCCAGGCTATCTTCCACCTTGTCATAGAGAGCAGCAAGGAATCCGAGTGATTAAAATAGTGCTGGAGACTGTAAGATTATTCACTGGGGTTACATCAGAGGAAGACAATTATGTTGAAACAAAGTCGGGGGGGGGGGAGCCTCACGTTAATTTGTGCTCCCTTCACCTCAGGCTGATTAGAGTAAATTAACTGCTATTGCAATTAATATGCAAAGTAGATATTAATTATTTTTCTGATGGCAAATAAAATAATGTATAAATATAACAAAAATAGTCTTGAAATATGTTTTGTTAATTACGCCTGTAGACAGTTGCTTTAATTTTGTAAAGCAAGCAAGCAAACAAACAGCCTGCTGTTCCCTCTCCAAAACCCACAAGGCTGTATTCTCATCCACTCTCCACTCAATGTCAGTGCGTATCAGTTTTGTTTTAAAATAAAGAAGTTAAACCTTCCTGACATGTAGACACACCATGATATGCTTGCAGACTTGAAGGGTTGTCTACTGGAAGGGGAATCTTATCCTCAAACTGTATCAGTTGCTTTAATAAAAGATCTCTCCATCGATAAGTCTTGGTCTGGTACATGTAGCTCCCTTCCCTGCACCGTGTTAGAAAAAGAGGTGTTCACCTCCTTTACTGCTGTCCCCACAGCACATGTGATATTCTGATGTACTCAGCATTACTCTTGGGTTTGATATTGTTCCTTCTTCTCCTAAAATTAAATAAGTAGTTAATTAATAAAACTAATTAGTTAATTAGCTCTAAAATACAACTGTATGCATCGCTGTGTGCCCAGTGACCTGGAGACTGAGGGGAATGATACTACTGGAGCAGGGAAGGAGTGAGTTAGTGAGCACTTACGCAGGTTTGGTATATAAAAACCTGTGAGGCTAGGTACAGTGCATCACAAATATGCTGGAATCCCGTTTTTCATATATTTTTAATGACATGAGCTATAACTGTCACTTCTTTGAGTATGAAAATTGTCTTAGAATTGGTATTAAAATTTGTGAGGTAGCTTGGAGAGCTCAGCTGTCAATGCAGCAGTTCATGCTGCCATAATCCAATTACTTTGTGCATGAGTATAATCCTATACTTGGTCAGAAAAGTATTTTTATTTTATTTTTCTGCAATTCTTTCTTCACTTTTTCCAGTTCAGTAATCTTAAGAAATTGTCTTCCTGTCTAATTCTACATAGGGTATGTTGGTATTTGAAAGAATTATTACAGAAAAGGTGTATGCAGGTATCACCGGGGTGTACTGGCTTCCCCCTCCCATCTAGACCTGCTACCTCTTTCTCCTCGTTTTGCTCAGGATTCAGTGCTGCTGATACATCTCTACATTTTCAGTGTTTCAGAAGAGTAATCAGGAGGTAGATTCATGCCCTTGTTTTGAAATTGCTTGTGAAACCTCTTACTTGAGTTGCTAATCCAGGAACTGGACCACTGCAGATGACGAAGTGAAATGTGGGGTGAGGAGGTACGGCATGGCCCCGTTCCTCAGGAAGGTGCGCAGGATGGTGCAGACCCGCTCAGGTGGGTGAATCGGCCGGCGCTGCGTGTCAGAGCCGCTCTGCAGGCGGAGGTTTCCTTCCCTGGGGCAGGTCCTCCCCTCTCCACCAGCCATTCTGCGTGCGGGCAGGCGCCGGGTCCGTGAATGGCCTAGGACAGGAGGCAAAGGGAAGTAGTAAAATGGCCTCTAGTTCTCTGTTTTATTAATTCAGTAATGGTTTGTGACTTTCTGGAGTTCTTTCTGTGCTGAATGTGCTGTCACGCTGTGCTTTTCCCCCTGGAGAACAAGCAGGTGTGGAGCAGGAGTCACAATCTCATAGCTCAAGGTGTCTGCCAGATATAGATAGAGTTATACAGACACTTAGATAGACAGATATAGCTATAAACTTGCGCAATTTTTCCCTGAAATAGTCTTTTTTGTTGTTGTTGTGCAACTTGGTGATATCATCCCATAGCTGGTTGTTTTGTAGGTTCCTTGTGGGACAGAGGGCTGGGGTTTTTTTGGTTTTCTTTCAGCCAAACCCCTTCAATTATTTCTGTAAACAAAGATAGTACATAATTTTGTGCTAATACATTTTACCAACATCTTAAAAAAAAAAAAGTGTGTTTGGAGCAGAAGTGGATGCTGTGCCTCCGGATCGGCTGACAGCCTCTTTAATCCCGTGATTCCCAGGTTGCTTCCTGCAGTCTCTTGTTTAATTCATTACTTATGTTCAAAATTCTGTAACAAGTACAGCAAGTGTATTACAGATACAGATTTTCTATAAAGTACTTTGTCATGCCAGCCCAGGTTTTTCACTGTTCTTGAAATGAGACAAGCTTCATGTGGAAAATAGCGGCAGATGGTTCAGTAAATAAGGATTAGAATGATCCACTCAAATGAAATGGGAAATTTCAAGCCAATAACTCATTTAAATAAATCAAAATATATATAAGCAAATTTTCAGACATCTTTCAGATCTTTCAGATTTCAGATATGCCACGCACTCATGGCAATTAACAGCTTCCAAAAAATCTCAAACCAAATTCATTAATTCTCAGTACTCACAGATTCTCAAGCAAAATTTAGAAGAACAAAGGTAACATTTGTAATCCTTAGGAAAGGTGAGAGAACACAGGATTTGAAGTTGCCTATGAATACTATGTGAATAAAAGCCACCAATTTGCTTTGCTGATATTGAAAATCAGGATATGTATTTATTAGCAACATCTTAGGTCATATGGTTTTGGTTGAGAATATTTTTGCAAAATATAGTTTGGAGTAACCACTAACACTGTATATTTCAAGACTATTTAAGCAGGAATTACTGTTACAGTAATTTGTAAAACTTTCGACTTTGGAATAGTTGCAAATGTTTTTGAATAAATGGGAGATAGGAAATGCCACTAAAAGATGTAAATTAACAGAGTTAATCCCTGTTTGTCATGAAGAGTAACAATTCTTCATCAGTTTTGAAACTATTCTGAGAACGATTTGATTGTCCACCTGCTGCTCATTGAATAGCTGTGAACACCAAGAAAAATAAATAAATAAAAAAACCTGAGGTTGACTGTCAGATTCTATGCCTGTAGCTTGTAGATATTGGATCTTAATCAGTATTGTACTAAGAAAAATAAGATTTTGTTTTCTTCCAGAGGGAAAATTGCCTTATTAATCCTCTCATATTTGCAGTTGATTATCTGAGTGAATGAAATTTAACTCTGACTAGTTGACATTAATACCAGTTCTGTGATAAGGTGTAATTTTGGATAAGGATTTAATACCCACTAACCATATTTTATTTATAAATAAATAACGTCTATATAAATGGAGGATAATAAATGTTTGTCATTTTTCCTATTAAATAATAAGAAAGACTGGAAGCCATTATACTTTTCCAACAATGAAGTAACACCATAGCTTAGCATTTACAAATACATGACTGAAATGTGAATATTCTGATCTTTATGTACCAAATCATTGCTGACACATAAAGAACAAAAAGCAGTTCCCCCCATATGTCCCATTCATGTAAGGGGTGGTTAGGGAATAGGACTTGCCCTAGAGTCATTCAGGAACTAGTATCAGAATAGAGTTCATCTAATTGGTACCAACATGCTAGTCCTCCGAATATGAGACAACAAATATTAATCAAGAATCAATTAATCTCCACTAAAAATTGTCAGGGAAGACAAGAATGTAAGCTGTTGAAAGCAAACTATATGTGACTGTAGACTGTCAGGAAAAAATATTGTTTATGGTCATTGTCACAGGCAATAAAGCTGTTTTTAATGAGGATAATGCAGCTTTCAGAAGATATGTGTATTTAGCCATTAACAGGAATTCAAAAGTATCAAAAAGCCTTAGGACCAAAAAATAACCTCTGAAAAATAACGTCTTATCATAGCTTGGCTGAGCAAAAGAAAAGTGACAATACTGCAAATTCCAAGCAGCTGCATGAACTGCTGAGTTATGCCTTAAATTTATGATTGTGTGATGGTGTTAGTGAAACAGAAAGAAAGACGTGGAAATGTGCCCAAATTCCTCCTTAGATATACAGTAACTGCTCACTTTCTGATCTCCTGAGCAGGGGAATCCACCTTCGTGTCAATGCTCAGCTGGGGGAAGCTATGCTCAGCTTGGCAAGAGGCACGAACGTGTTTTGGAAGTACTCCCAAGAAATGTGGGGCTATTTGGTTGGACCATAGTGTGTGGCTGCAAGAAGCATTTGCTGTCCCTTGTTTTCCTGTTCTGGTGATCTCACTTGGAACAGCTCTGACTTGTTCCTGCCTCAGTATCTGAGCTTCTTTTTGTCATCTGTATCTCTCGGTGCAAAAAAGTGGACAACAGAATGACTCCATATGCAACATTCTGGACTACAAAAATGTTTTAAATCTTTTTTCATATCTTGTCACTTGCCGTAAAATATCAGAGTAACGTAACTGTTCCATCCTTTCACTAATGTAGGTGCATGAGTGCACCATGTGTGATGTTTCAATGCTCCAGCTTGATTAAAATCACTTTGAGCATCAAAATACACAGCCTCCATTAATTTACTGTTACACTCCCACCAGTGTCTGCTTACTATTAGATACCACCAGGTATAGAAACTTTTTTGTCCTTTCATTCTTCATAGCATTCAGCAAGACTTTGAGGAAAAGTTTAGGAAAACACTTGCTAACTAGAGCAGCACGCATGAACATTTTGGGATGATTATTATTTGTGTAACTTCTCTGCCACAGATGAAATATAAAAAGTAATGTCACAGGTCGTCGGTGGGCTCTCAGTTATGGCAACCTTTTGAAGTCAAAATTGAGATCCATCTGTTGTTGATGTATTTGTGTTTCAAATCTGCATTCATTGGTTTCAAATCTGCATATGTACACCAGTAAGTTTTCTAGCAGTTTCCTATTAGTTCTAGTAATTAGGCACTAATTATTATTACTATTAAGTAGTATTATGAATAATTCTGCCTTCCCAATAGGACTAGCTGCTGCAAATTAAAGGTTAAGAGACGGAGAATTGAGTAACACTATAGACTTTTCCAGAGTGGAATACACCAATTTCATTGCCACTTAACCAAAATTGAGTACTCTTTCACAATGCCTTAAGAAAAAATATTAAGAAGATTTAAAGAGTGTTTGATCTCAAAAGAGATAATTTCCAATATAACTTCAAATATGATTCTGTATAAATCATGCTTTGCTTTTTCTTTCTATTAACTTGATAATTCATTGTCTATGATCTTTGTTTCAGACCAGACATTGTGTTTGGTTTTGTTTTTTTGGTTGTTTGGGTTTTTTTTTCTGTGTTTTTTGTTTGTCTGTTTGTTTTGTTTTGTTTTTTGTTTGTTTGTTTTATTTAACTTGCAAATACAGTTTTGGGGAGAAAATTATTTGTTTAGTTGGCAGTTAATGGGGAAGCAGAACTGCCTATTTCCTTTACTTGCTGTCAAATGTGAAGGTGAGACATGGCATCAAATAATTTGGTTGTTGCTGACATTAAATAATGTTCCAGCTAGGAATCTGTAGTGGGGAGATTACGGGCTCTGCAGACCTGCATAAAGATGTGCCGTTAACAAGCCTTGCGTAGACTGGCAGTGTCTGAACCAATCTCTCCTGCAGAAGATATTTGATCAGAAGCTCAGGATGTAGGGAAAGTTCTAATATTCACTTCAGAATTTACTACCTTACAAAAAAAAAACATTAAAGAAATTACATTTCTAAACAGGAACATGGAAGTGTGGGATGAGAATCTTGTTTTTATTTCATTTTGGAAAGCTGTTATAGTTTGGATAGATTTTTTTTCTTGGTGAGCCCTGAGTACCTCCTCTTTGCTCTTCACAACTGGAATCATCAATTAGATTGGAGTAATTCTCTAACCTGCATAGTTTACTGCTTCATCCCAAAGGAAAGCTGCATGTTGAGATAAAGATTAGCTCTATCCCTTGCTGTCAGATACAGGCTGTCTATTTTCTGTTCTACACTGAACTAAATAGCCATATGCACAATTTAAACTAGCTTAAGGATTCATTGTTTGCTTGTATAGATCAAATATGAAACGTATTTGCTCCCCTTTGGCCTATGGTGAAATTATTAGCATATGTAAAGATTGCTTTAAAGTACATTTTTATATAAATTACAATTTTATATGTATATTTTAAATATAAATTTCAAGTGTAATTTTGGTCAAATTAGTTATTCTACAACATAGACTATGTCTTCATCCAAGATCATCTTCAACTTTGAGGTCACTGATTATATTTAACAATTTAAGCTTTGAAAACACTGCTATTGAAGAATGTACTAGCACAGTCCCTTAGCACAGCATCCTAGATGTGACTTTTCAAAAGTGTGACAAAAGACATGCTTAGATGAGAAAGTAAGAATAAAACAAGCATACAGTAGTAGTCTCCACAGCAGACCTGTCAGCTTCCAGCGGTGTACAATACTGTGCTTTTCAGAGTTAGAAACATAATTGCATTTAATAGCCACTGACATAATCTTCTTCCATTAATTTGTTGGAAAGAAGAAATCCCCATCCTTGCTATTGACTGCAAATTCATCATGACTTTAAATCATTAGTTTTCAAAACTGGGATCTGAAGCATTTGGGCTCTAGAGGGTACACCTCTAAATAGAATCCTAGCCTTTCTTCAGGTCTGCCTGTGAAGGAGGAGCCCTGAGAGTCCTAAAGCGTACAAACTGTGGATTTTTGATTCATTTAATATAATCCTATATAATGATGATTTTTGTAGCATTTTCTGTATAAGATGGATGAGACAGGTTCTCAAATGCCAGCTATTACTGACATTTAATCTGGTATAGGTCATAAAATACCAAGGTGGAAGAACAGTTATAATTTATTTTCCACATTAATAATATATTTTAAATAAATTAATATTGCAAAAATACTGCCTTTTTCATTCTCCATAACTCTAAATAGAAAAAGTTTGTTGACAAATCACAAATTTGAAGACAAAGCATTCTCAAAGTAGATATCTGTATTGTGATAGAGGTAGGTGATGTAGAAAGCATGATTTTAAATCCGTGACAAACTGGATGGGTACATTTTTTGCATTTCGTAGTTCCAAACAGGCAATATAACTAATGTTTCTCAAACTGGGTTGAAAGGTCCATGTCTCAAATTCCGGGAAAGAAAAGCCCCTGGAGAAGTGGAACTGTGTTTGGGAAATAACAGCCTCCTGTGTCTAGACAGTCATTTTTAAAAAGCGAGTTACTGCTAGTGCTGTCCTGGATTGCTCCGTAGCTGAACTTAGCTCTAGGACAAAAGTTAAACCGACCACACTCCAGACTGCTTTCCTGTTAGCCTGTATTTCATCAGGCTGCAAGTCAGACACACTTGCAGGGTTTTTTTCCCTACAAGTACTGAACAATTAATGAAAACTTATTTTCCCCCAAAGAATTCCTGTTTTTAAAAAGTCATTTGAAAAATTGTCTCCTTTCAACTAATGGAAAAGGTTGTTTATTAAACGGAAGACAAAATAGGGTCTGACTGCATATAATAACGTATTGTGAAAATTAAATAACTTCAGGAAAAGTACTGTGTTTATTTTTTCTGTGAAAGAGCTTCAGTACAATTCTAATTAAATCTTTGAAAATAAGTCTTTGAACATGTGCTATGTACTTGGGTTCATGTAAATAGTATGAAAGGTCAAGTGGCACCATTTGCTTGCTCCAGAAATCATTCAGAGCAGAATAATAAAAATATTATGTTAAAAATACATATCACTAGTTGATACACTAGTTGAGTTTGAATGATAGCATATATGTCAGACCCAGAGTTTCCACTGAAGAAACGGAACTTTAATTTTCAATGGCAAAATTATTTCACTATATCTGGTATATCTGATAAAATATACAGCAGTTAAAATTAACCATCCAAGAACTATATTCATCATCACGTTCTCTCCAGGCTCAGAGTTACTGAATTAAGTATTTCTAACAGCAGT
>VZTV01072260.1:307-21786 GCA_013400875.1 Anhinga rufa | reverse complement strand
TGGGGCTGGGCAAGGGGGGGGAGACCTTTGGGGGAGCTCAGGGGCCACGCTTTGGGGGGCTGGCACGAAGCCTGGCCCCGAGGGTCTCTCTGGGGTGGTGCTGTGCTGGGCGGGGGGGCTGTGGGGAAAACAGCCTCCCCCCACGCCTGGCACTGAGAAACCCCCCGTCCCCCTCTCCAGGGGGGCGGCTGCAGCCGGAGGAGCGAGACGCCGCCAGAACCGGGGTGTAAGAGCGGCCGGGGAGAAGGATCCGCTCCCCGGGACAGGAATGGGGAAATAAGGGAGAGGATAAAAGGGCACTGGGGGAGAGGCGGTGGCGGGGAGGGGCAGGGCGGAAGGTGCCGCAGGGAGAGGGCGAAGCTCCCGGCACCCTCAGCGCCGCGCCGGGGGGTCTCGGCGACATGGAGGGGGTCCCACCTGCACCGCACCCCAACGCCGGCACCCTACGGTCCGCGCCGGGCGTCGTGGCGTGGCGAAGCCCGGACGGACGGACGGACGGGACCCTTCCCTCGGGCCTGCCGCCGCCTTCCTGCCGGTTAACAACCGGAGCCCGTTGGTGGTGTTTAATTGCCTTAATTGCGGGTTACGGAGGAGGCGGCCGAGGGGGGACGCGGCCCTGCGAAGGGCAGAGCCTCCCCGGGCTGGGAGGAGCGGCGTGGGTCGCCACCCCGGTGCCAACACCTGTATAAACTCCGAAACGCTGGGTTTCTGTTGCCATAGTTACGCTGGGTTTTTAAAAAAAAAATTACAGCTAAATGGTATAATTTCTGGCGAAGGGGCGCGTGCCAGGCCTCCTCCCTGGAGCGGTGCTTCAGCCCGTCGCTTCCCGGCCAGCCTGGGGCCGTAACGTACGGTTTTTGCTGTCGGCCTCGGTTTTAACGAGCTTTTGGGTCCGTTGGCGCCAAACACCCGCGTTTCCCGGCCCCGCCGTGGGGGTCAGGAGGAGCTGGGGCTGAGCTGCCGCCGGCTCCCCAGCCCCGCCGCGGCCTCACGTGGACCAGGAGACACAATATTTAGAGAGGGCTTTGGCTCGGCGGCGGCGGAACCGTCGTGGAGCTGTTTAGTCTCGGGGAGTAGGGGGGGTGAGGCTGGGAGGGCGAATCGCGCCGTGGCTCGCGGCCCGAGCTGCCGAGCCGGCACGCCGGCCGATGGATGAGGTTTGCGAGTGCTGGACTTGAAGCCAGTGGTTATAAATTCCAGCTGGTTCAAAGGCAAGGCCTCGTTAGCGTTAGGCTGGCTAATTAGCAGGCTGCGACTCCCCCCCCACCCACCAACCCTTGCCCCGATTCGGCGCCCAGCCTGTCGGAAGCCTTTCCCAGGTCTGGCCATCCCCCTCTCCGTCCTCCCCTTCTCCATCCGCAGCCGGCGGTGGGTTTGCCTCTGCAGCGGCTCTGCCTCCCCTCCTCGGGCGAGGGGACGGGCACGGACGTGCTGCCCGGAGTGGAAAGCCGCCCGTGACTCCAGGGGTTTGGGGAATCCGGCTTCCCCGAAGGCGAGGATGAGCCTCAAAGTCAGTCCTGATCCTCACGGGAGGAACGGACGGGGCTGGAAGCAGTTCCTCTGCGGGCATCGGAAGGACCAGCGCGCTCGTCTTTGAGTTAATTACTTTTTTTTGGAGCCGTTTTGTGTTTTTTTGATCTCGGGGAGGGCGGGGGGGAAGCTGCCCGTGTGCTGAACGGGCTGCTGACTTTGGAGAGGGAAGGAGGCGGCGAGCGTCAAGGCTCAGCTCCCTTAAACATCTGCTGAAATGGAAACGACCGAGGCCTCATCCCGTCCCTCGCCGGGGGAAAGGCAGCCGGGGCAGAAGGACAGGGACCTTCCCACTCGGAGCGTGCCGGTGCGGGGCCGTCCTAACGGCTGCGGTTTTGCTGCTGGTATGTGTCCAGTCCCCGGGGTTTCTCCTCTGGAATCTCAGCTATGTGGCTTGAAACAGCGGGGCACGATCTGCCGGTGTCCGTCCTTCCCAACATCCGTCCTTCCCAGCGTCCGTCCTTCCCAGCGTCCACAAGCATGCCGGAAAAACAAGGGAAATCGTTGCCAGCACGCGGCCTTAAATAGACGCGCGTGCTCCCGGCTTCCACCCCCTTTCGATGCTGGTGGAACTGGACAAATAACTGCGAAAATACAGCGTCTTCATGGGGCGATAACGAGCCCTTGGGGCGATAACGAGCCCAGGGCGCTGTAACGAGCGCGGTCGTCCTGCGGAGCGAATGCCCGCTGCTCGCAGCATCGTCTCGTGCGTCCCTCATGCGCCGGCGCCGTTAGCGGGACCCGCCGCCGGTTCATCGGATTCGGGCTGCCCTGTGCTGCGTAACAACCTCGGTGTCTTAACGAGGCCGGGCTCCCGGCGAGGACCGGCGGGAAGAGTCGCTTGTGGCTTCGCCTCGGCTCCCCCTTCGCCTGCCCTGAGAGCACGGACGTGATGGAGGAGCGGCCGCTTCTCCGCTGCCCGGCTGGATTCTTGGTTCCTCTCCAAAGGCAAAACATCCGGCCCCGAGAGCTTTCCGCCTCCTCGGAACGCATCGCCGGCTCCCTCCGGCTCGTGCCCGGAGCGGGATTCGCCTTGAAACCCCCCTTTGGCGGAGAATGCTCTCCGCATCCCCGCTTCCCTCGCCCTCAGCCTGTGGCTGGTGTTCTCCCGGCATCGGAGGTGGCTGTTGGGAGCGTGGGGAAGCCCCCGCGCTGTGTTCGCCCCCCGTTTTTCCCCACAGGAGAGCTCATACGTAAAAACCCCGTGGCAATTCCCAGTGCGATGGCATAAAGATGCTCAGCCCGATGGCTGGGGCCGGGCATGATTTTCTCCTGGGCTTAAGCCCCTTTCAGGCGTCCTGGCTCTCTCTTTTAAAAATAATCCACCTATTTAATCCCGCTGAGGCAACTTTTCAATCCCAGGTTGGATCCTTGACGGCAGATTATTACCTGGCCGTGGTGGCAGCGGCACGTTAATGCCTGTTTAATGACGCAGACCCGCCGGGCAGGAGCCCCGGTTACGCAAAGAGCCGGGGAAATGCTCTGGCAGGGCTTTCCACAGCGCCCAAAACACGACGGCTCCTCCTAACGAGGAGGACGGACGATCCGGGATGGGGAAATGAGGACTTTTTTGGGCCCCGGGCTCCTCCTCGGAGCCGCTCTGGCGGTGCCAGGGCGAGGGGGTGCCGGTCGGTGGTGTAAATGAGTGGTAATTCCTCCATCTGGCCCTTTGGCTGGGCGATATCTCTGCTTCTCCCTCTTTGGTTTGGCACGTCTGCAGCCCTCGGGCCTCTCCTCCCACCTTGGGCAGGGTAGCGGCAGCGCCCGGTTTTAGGGGAGGAAACTGGTGGATACGGCAAAGCCGGACCTGGCCGCGCTGGAGAGGACGGAGGAATTACCTGCCCCGTGGTCTAATGAGCTGAGCTCTTCCAGGAGCTTCTGTTTAGCCCCAGAAATTCTACGCTGGAGGTTTTTCCAGCCGTAAACTCGTACGTGCCGAGGATTTGGACGTGCCAAAGTGCCGGCTGAGCCGGGCCGGAGCCAGTGCCGCGGCAGGCAACGCCCGGGCTGGAGGAGAGGTGTGCCGGCTCTCACTCCTCGTCCTCGCAGGAATGCGGGTACGCCCGCCGGCCCTGACTCACCTGCGCCCTTATCTCCCCTAAAAATGGAGGCCCAGCCCCAGAGCAAGAGTTTTGCCTCTTTACCCCCCACCAGACCCCCCAAAATGGGAGCAGCGGCACGCCGGACCCCGGCGAGGGTTTGCCACGGGGGGCCGTGCCTCCCCCGGCTGCTTCCTGCTGCCGTCCTCCTCCTCCGAGTTAGCTGCTTTCTCCCCAAACGGTTGAGCCGAGAGCCTAATAAGGGAAAAGAATGAGGAGAATCTCCGTGGTCCAGCCTCCCCCCGGCCCGTCTGGTAGCAGCAAATTAGGAAAAAAAAAAATAAAAAATAAAAATACCCAAACCCCACGAGGAGGGAAACGACTGGGAACGGCGGGTGAGCGGAGCCGGTGCCTGCCCGCCCGTCCCGGCGTTTCGGGATGCTACGGCGGCGTCACCGCCTCGAAAGGCAAAGCCCGGCGGCCGTCACCGGGCCCAGCCGGTAACGACGCCCGTCTAACGAAGGCAGGACCGAGGATGGGGGACGTTCCTCCTCGGCAGCCCTTTTCTCCCCATCCAGAGGGAAAAATCCGCATTTCTTCCGATTTATTTTGTAATATTTTCCCCTCCGCTTGAGCTCCGCGGCCGCCGCTCCTCAAAGGGAAAGCGGCTTCAGCGTCGAGCTGAGCTGCTAGCCCCCCTAATTAGCAATCCTGCTAATTGCCGGTCGAGGCGGACGGGTCCCTCGTCCGCCTTCCTGAGGCCTTGGGGAAATGCCTGCTCCTTCTCCAGAGCTTTGTTTAGTCTCGGCGACATCTTAAGAGCAGGCCGATAACTTGGAGCGCAGGAGTGGTTTCCTGCCCTAACGAGCTTCCCGTTGACGGCCCTAACGAAGCCGCGGCGCAGCCCCGGTATGGACCCCCCCGGTGCCCACCCGTGCCCTCGGTGGGCTCCCCACGCCCGCCCCAGCGGTGCGCGTTCCCAGGCGGGATGGTTTTTTGGCTTAAAACCCTGGAAATCGGACCAAAAGCGCCCGGCCGCTCGCGAGGGGTCTCGTTGCAACCCGCTGCAGAGGGACCAGCGGCGCTACCGGGCTCTTCGCTCCACGGTCGCCTCGACCGAGGTCCCTCTCTCTGGGGAAAGCGCTCATGGGTGAAAAGACGCTATTTTTGAACTTTTTTTTAAAAAAAAAAAAAGCTCTTCCAGTAGATTTCTAAATAAAGATGCTTATTTATTTATTTTTTTTTAGGACAGATTGTTGTTGGCGGTGATCTAATGGAAAAATACCGATAGGGTTCTGCCCCTAAACTTCCCCGAGTAAACAAACGCTCGGCCCGTGCCGCGGCCTCCGAGGACGGCGGAGAGGGTTTCGCTCAGGTTTTCGAGTCGGTCTAAAGTCCGCGTCGGGTGTTTGCCTTAAAAGGAAGGGAGGCTGCAAAAACCCGCCGGGATCGTTCCCCGTCCGAGCCGGGCAGAGCCCATGCCCCCCTCCCCGGCGAGCAGCCGGCACCGCGATGGCTTTTCGAAGCTGAATTTGGCTTGCATGGGTCGATGTGCCCAGATGAACCCCTTTCCCCCCCCTGCCCGAAGCCCCCCAAGATTCGGGGCCGGGGTGGTGGGGGAAGGCGAGGCGGGTTTCGCCAGGCGTGCTCCTCCCTTCTCCTGTTTTCTCAAGGTTTCCAGGTGTTGCGTAAAACGGGAGGAAAACAGATCCTCCGCCCCCAGGTGTGCCGGGGTCGGGTTTTCGGTGGGGTTGAGGGCAGGTCTCCCCCCACCACGGGGGGTTCGGCTCGGGCTCGGTGCCCGGGGAAGGTGCGNTTCCCCCCCCAGCCTTAAGCCGGCTTCGTTAGGCTTGGCTCAGCTCGTCCCGCTAGGCTCGGCTCCATCCCGAGGCGGCCCGATGCAGCGAGACGCGCTCGCCCAAACCACTTTTTTGGGGTCAATTTGATGGGGTTTAGCTAATGGGCTCTGGGCGTCTCAGCACTCGCCTGCCTGGGGGTAAAAGCTTCGTCTCCGGGGGTGTGGGTACCCCCGGTTGGGAGTGGGGAGACCCGGGGGAAGAGCGAGGGCTCGGCCCGGCAAACACCGGTGCCGCGGCTGCCCGGTAGCCGTAGGAAAAGAAATTCATGGGACTTGGAAGAGATCTGTCATCTTTTGAGGAAACGAGCTTCTGGGGAGGTTTTGGGAGCGCTCGAAGGCTTTTTATTGCTTTCTGCGACTATTTTTAACTCCTCGGCTGTTTCCATAGCGTTTCGGAAACAAGCACGGGCTTTCGGCGCCGCCGCAGCGAGGGGGGGACCTCGGCCGGGGCTGCGGGCGAGCCCGGGGGCTGCGGCGCGTCGGCTCGGCACGCCGGGCGGCTTCAAAAAGCCCCGGGGAAGCCGCGTGCCGAAAGGCGGCCATCCCCGCAGCCGGCTGCGACAGCTCCTTGGCCGGCAGCGGCAGCCTGATGCATCACGCAGCGGCTTGGCCCCGCCGCCGCACGGCTTAATATTTGTACGCAGGGCAGCATCCTCGCGAAACCGGAGCCGTACGAGCGAGCGCCTCGCCGGGGCTGAATCACCCCAAACGTGAAGTGGAAAAATTCCTTCGGAGGTGGAGTTTTAGTCCTGTTTTTACGCTTGTCTTTTGCCCTTTTTTCCTTAGCGGCTGCGTACTGGGGGGGGGTGTTTTGCCACGCCGGGCGTGATTCAGCTCTTGACTCGCCTTTTCCACGTGCCGGGGCTCGCTTCGCAGCTGGTCTCTCCATCGAGTTTCCCCCAGCCGGCATCGCAGCGAGCGCTCCTTGTTCGGTGACAACACCCGGACACGCCTGGCAGAGGCATGCAGCGGAGTATGACGGCTGTCGGTTGTTCAGGGACGTCTGATGGGCGCGAGGTCCTGATAAGCAGCCTGGGAACACCCTCGCCGGCTGTGGATTTACCTCTCTCCTGCCCTTATACGGCCACCTCCGCTCTCCTTGCTGCCGGAAAGCCGAGGTAGCCACGCCGCCCGCCCTGGGGCAAGTCACAGAGGTGACCTAGCACAGTGAGATGCCAAACCGTGAGGTCCCAGGGTGGGAAAAGTGACCTTTTCCAAACCACCCGGCTGCCTGGCATGCTCTCCGTGCCATGGGGCTGCTCCTCCCCGAGCTCGTCCAGGCTGTCCCGGTCCCTCCGCCGGGACGTGGGCTGTGAAAAGCAGCTTTAACAAACAGAGCGGCCGCGTTTACCCCGTGAAGGTGACCCCGCGTTCCTGTTTAAGGTCAATCCCGGCGTATTTGTATTTCTGACGCCGCAAAGCTGGCGTCTGGCTCGGGTGGGAAGCGGGCACGGATCCTGCGGCCTTCAGCCGGCTGGAAACGGCACCGCGGCGGCCAGAGGGTGTTTCTTCTCCTAAAATCCTGCCCTAAAAGCAGATATTGGGGTGGAGCGAGCCCTGCTCCTCAAACCGCCGGCCTCAGTGTGCGGGACGGGCTCGGAGCCGCCTCCGGATTTGGTTCCCAGCCTGGTCTGGGTTTAACCGACACCCGGCTTGGCACCATCGAGCAGCCTGACCCGGTGCAGGCAGCGGTGCTGCTCCGGAGCCGGAGCCGGGGGGGAAAGCGCTTCCCCCTGGTCCTGGTGGGATGAATGGCTCGTTAAAAGCTGTCACTGCAGCATTCCCCGGCCGTGAGCTCACCGCAGCCCACGAGCGGGCCTCGAACAAAGCTCCCCGTTCACCCGCCCGGCCGCGCCGCGGAGGCGGAGGGGGGGACGCGGGCCACCCTCCCCGGCACCATCCGAACCCGACCTGTGCCCTCTCGGACTGCGGGAGCGGGACTCGTTGCATTTCAAGGTGTAAACCTTGCCGTCTGGTTAACGGCGGGTTATTCCCCCCCCACCCCGAGCGCGGCTGCTCCGCAGGGCCGAGATGCCGGCAGCTACGAGCGTGACGCCGGAGCCGGAGTCTCCAGCTTTCTTTTTTTGTTTTCTTTTTGCAATAAAAGCTGCAAGTTCAGGCCATAATTCGGCCGCGCTAACAGCTCCGGGCGGAGCAGCAGGAAGTATCTGCTTTGTGCGTTAGCACCCGGGGCTGGGGTCTGCTGGGGGACCCCGGCTGTAAAGCAGGGGCGCCGGCAGCACCTTTCACAGGCGCGAATGCCCGGTCCCCTTTGGGGAACGTCACCCCGCTCCTGGGGGAGCCCGAGACGCATCCCAGAGCCTCGGCGCAGGAATCTGCTCTGTTTGCAGTTCGGCGTCTTGACCTTCGCCAGCCGCTGCCAGCAAATATTTGCTGCCGAGCATCCGAGGAGGGGGACGGAGCGGAAAGAACCTCTCCCCTCGCTGGCAAAGGCGTTATTGCAAATCCCCCCCCCTGTACTCGTGGGGCGTGGGAGGGCAGGGCTGGCTGCCGGCGTTGCAGGCAGCTGCCAGCCGGGACATCCTGCCTCCTGTTTGCTCCGCAGAGCCCGGCAGCTTTCGCAGGGCGCATCCCCCATGGGTCTCCAGCGTCCCTGCGGCGAGCAGCTCGCCGGAAAGAAAGCGGAGCCGGGCATCCGCCGGTGCCACGGGGTGGCTTTTGTTCCTGGCAGACGTCACGGCGTGCCAGTGGGGTGCCCGTTTCCCTGTTTATTCTGCAAAACAACACACAAAACTTTAGTCCTGGGGTTTGACAACAGCACTGGGGGGGGAGAGGTTGGAGATGGGGACGAGCGGTGGCACCCTGGGGGCCCGCGGTGAGTACAGCCCCCGAATAGGGGGCACCGGCGCATCGGTCTGTGGCGAGGTGGAATGGAGAGGGGTGGTCTCTCCGGAGCTTGGCAGTCCCCGGTCTGACCGTCCTCCTTGCCTTCTCCTCGCAGACGTTCACGGCTTGGTGCAACTCCCACCTGCGGAAGGCTGGCACGCAGATAGAGAACATCGACGAGGATTTCCGCGACGGCCTCAAGCTCATGCTGCTTCTGGAGGTGATTTCAGGTCAGTCCGCGCTCCCTCTTTGTGCCGGGCAGGACGCGTCGGCGCGACCTCCCGTCCCTCCTGCCCGCCGTCGTCGGCGTCCCGTGTGCCTGCGCTGTTGGTAGTGCGCAGAAGAGTCCCTGCGGGGTTTATAAAGCGGCGTTTGGGGACGGCGGTGGGGTTTTATTATTTTATTTTAATGTGCTAATGTGCCCCAAAGCAAGTCTTTTGTCCCAAGGCCTCTAAACATGGACACGTCCCGTGGCCTTGCCTCCAAACACTCGTCCTCCTCGATCTTCTTTCGCTGTTAACCTTAAACAAAACGCTTTAATCCCGCTGGCTTCTCCTTTCTAGGGGAACGATTGCCAAAACCGGAGCGGGGAAAAATGAGAGTGCATAAAATCAACAACGTGAACAAAGCCCTCGATTTCATCGCCAGCAAAGGTGTCAAGCTGGTCTCTATAGGAGCTGAAGGTGAGTCCCGGCCACGCCGCGTAGCGGGAAGGCGTGCCGGCCGCCACTGACCCCGGCTCCTCCGTGCCGGTGCGGGGACCCGGCGCCCAACCGCACTTTGCCTGGCTGACGGCAGCGGGCAGGGCGGAGGTATTTTGAAGGCGATATCACACGCCCCGGGCGGCGGGTGAGTCACGGCGCTGGGTGGCGTACCCGGATGGCCGCGGAGGTGTCAGCGTGGGTTTATTGCTGCGGCCGCCGACCGGTCTGCGGTTGAGTCAACGGGGAGGCGCCGGCAGCCTCGCTGCCGCCGGGGAGTCCGTGCATGTGGTCCGGGAAGTGCCAGGGCAGCGCCGCTCGCCACGTTGGAGCTCGGAGGTTACAGGCGGCTCAGTCTCCCTCCCCAAGGTCAACGCTATTTTGGGGAAGTTCTTGCGCAATGCGTTTTTGCTGGACCCGTCAGAAAAGCGTGGCTCCTTCCAGGCTGCGCCCCACGCCCGGGCGTGCCCGGCAAGGCGTGAGCTGCCCCTCTCCTGCAGCGAGCTCTGGACGGGCAGCGGGGGCCACCCCAAGGTGTTGCAGCTGATTTTCCGCCTGCGGGCAGGGAGGTTTGGTGATCGGTTGGAGGCTCAGCTTCCTCCGGGGCTCATCGCACAGGTACCTGCTGCTGCCTTGACTAATCGCCACCAGCGACGGGGTCAAAAAAAACCCTAGAAAAGCCAAATATTTGCATCTGCGTTGTTCCAAGTCATTCTGCCCGCTGTTCCCTTTGAGCCTCGCCAAGTGTTCGCGCTGGCAGGAAAAGTGTTATGGTTTAAAAAACAAGATTACTCCCATTAGATGAGGATCTCTGATTTTCCTCAGTCGCAGGGTTCTCCGGGGCCAGGCCAGCCCCCGGCTCTGCCCCAGCTGTGTCGGTTTGGTCCATCCCCACGAAAAACAACCCGGTCAAAAGGAGCAGAAAAAAAAGCCTTTGCTCTGGTTTTTCTCCGGTTGCAAAGGAAGCGGAGCGTGTCCTTTGCCTCGGGGAACGGGCTCGGCGTCGCCTGTGCACCGAACACGTGGACGTCGGAGGGTTTGCGTTGCGAACGCCGGCTCGACGTGGGAGAGGACGCGGCGCCGTCGCGTTCCTGCGAGCGGAGGCCTGCCAGCTGAAGAGAAGCAGGTTAAACGCTGGATTTAATTCCCCCTCCGCCTTGCTCGGAGGTCTGCGTGCTCCTCCCCAGGGCTGGGGGAGAGGATTTCCCGGCCCGCGCAGCAGCCAGGACCGCTCGCCTTCGGATTTACTCGCCGCTGACGCAGCCCGCGGGCTGCCCTGGAGCTTCGGGGTGGTTTTTGCAGGGGACGGGGCCCCGTTTGGCAGCGGCTCACCTTGCAGAGCCAGTTTTTGAATAGGCTGGAAGACCGCGGCTCGCTCCGAGGTTACATCTTTGAAGTCTTTTCGGCTGGCGTCGCTTGCCTGCTGGGGAAGACTGCCTGTTCCCGAAACCGGTGCGTGTTCCGACTGGTGCCGCATTAAAATACAAGATGCGAGGGTGTGGTGGTGGTTACAACAGCCGCTTATCCACCAAAGTCTCCCACGCGTCAGCCGAACGGTCACTGCAGGCAACTGCTCTTTGAGTATCTTGACTTAATCCCTCAACCTCCCCCCAAAACAAGCGCTTGGGTTGCTCAAGAGATGAGAAAAGTCACATCTGCTTGTTCAAGGAGATACCTTCCAGCCTCCCCGGCCAGGGTGGGAGCCTGAGCGCCTCGGGAACCGTGGTTCGGTTCTCCTCGGTGGTTGAACGAGCAGTCCCATCAGCCTGGGACGTGGCGGGCTGTGGCAGGTCACCGTCCCGCCAAAGATGCGACCGGCACAAGATCCGGCACAGACAGAGCCAGGCGTTAACACCACCGTCATGAAACTGGGTTTGGAAACGTTAATCTGGGAGGACGCTTGCTCCAGTTCTGGACTTCTTCGGTCACGAAAGGCACGGGGCGAGGATCCCATGTGTCGCGGGCAAAGAGCGGGATCGCCTCGTAGCCTCCGCCGTACCGGACGAACGCGCACAGCGAAATCAAAGCGTGGGGAGCCTGAATCTGGGCTCCGGGGCGCTGCTCCGGCCTGTTCCTCTGCACCCGAAGGCAAAGTGGGGAGGGGAGGAAGGAGCTCCTCATGCTGCCTGCGTGCCAGCGGCATTCGCCGGCGTCCTGCTCTCCTGACGAGCTCCTGGCCTGTCCTTGCGAGCCACGAAGCAGCCGGTGTCCGTCTGGATGTGCTGGAGGGGCAGCCCTAGCGTTTGGCCTCCCGATGAGGCTCCGGAGAGCCACAGACCTTCCCCGCTGGCTCCCCGCTCTCCCTTGGAATCCCTCCGTGGGTGGAAAGGGACGTTGGCTGCCTCCGGCCGCGGGGAGCTGAACGCCTGGTTTTTCCCTTTGGCTTTCAGAGATCGTCGATGGCAACGCGAAGATGACGCTGGGCATGATCTGGACGATTATCCTCAGATTTGCCATTCAGGACATCTCAGTGGAAGGTAAGGGGCCGGGATACGTGCGCCGTAGGCGGCATCGCACGCCGGATCCGCTCCCCGGTTTGCTGGCGAGGCTGTTCCGGCTGGTTCACCAGCTGCCGTGTCCCTTTGCAGAGACCTCGGCCAAGGAGGGCTTGCTGCTGTGGTGTCAGAGGAAGACAGCTCCCTACAAGAACGTCAACGTGCAGAACTTCCACATCAGGTAACGCTCCTCGGCGGCCGCCTCGGCTCCGAGATCCGCTCCTTCACGCGCCGCGGGAGGCATTAGTGCTGCTCCCCTGCGCTTCCAGGCTCCTCTGAAATATTCAGCAGCAAAGCTTTCAGCGCGGCTGGAAGGGGAAAACACAGCTTGTGCTATTTTTGAGGGGGTTTTTTTTGTTGCGGTTATGCCTGAAATATCTGCCCCTTCTCCAGGCTGCCTTTCCGGGAGGGGTTTTCCAGCATCTAAGGAAGAAGCACCATTTGTCTGGGCCATTCTACTCTAAATTAGTGAATCGAGACGAGAGGGATGTCAGGGGGCCCGCATGTGTGAATTTAAGCCCCATGCTGGCGCAGGGATCTCACTCTCCCCTCTTCTCTTCCAGCTGGAAAGACGGTCTTGCTTTCAATGCCTTGATCCACAGACACAGACCGGAGCTCATCGAATACGACAAACTCAGAAAGGTAAAGCTCGGTGGTAGCATGGTCTCTTCTCTACTGCTGCTTTTCTCGTCTAAAAACCAAGCTTTGAGCTGGCGGAGAAGCGTGGCTGTCCATCCGTCTGTCCATCTGCTGAACTGCCTCGGCGAGGCGTCTGTGCTCCCTGCGCCCTCGGACGCCAGCCCTCTTCAGTAGCTCGTCTCCCCTCTCTAGGATGACCCTGTGACGAACCTGAACAACGCCTTCGAAGTGGCGGAGAAGTACCTGGACATCCCCAAGATGCTGGATGCAGAGGGTAAGCTCTTCGGGCACTTCGAGCTGTAACGCGCCGCCGAAGGCTGACGTTGTCCAGGTCCCTGATGGAAGATCCGCTCCTCCAGGCACCGAGGAAGCGTGCCGGCGGCCAGCCTCGCTCGGAGCTGGGGAGCGGGGTGGTTTAACGTCGGGGGACCGTATTTAACACACCCTTCTGCCCGTACAGGTGTATTTATCTGGCTTTTAAGAGCTGCTTGTTTGTGGGATCCCAGCCTAAAGAGGAGCTGGCTCCTAGGCACAGCGTGGAGCGCGAGCCTGGCTCGCGCCGGAGGCAGCGAACGTCCCCCTCTCAGTCTAACCCTTGTTGTTCACTTGCAGACATTGTCAACACAGCTCGCCCCGACGAGAAAGCCATCATGACCTATGTGTCGAGCTTCTACCATGCCTTTTCTGGGGCTCAGAAGGTACCGGAGGCGGCTGTGTCCATCTCGCTGTAACATTTCCGACTGCAGCATCCTACACTCATGCGACTTCTCTTTCAGATGGCCGTTTTGTCTCTTGTTGACTTGGGAACCAGACCTCAGCTCGTTCACACGGGTTTAAAAAAGCCACTCGGCTTCCCCAAATCTGTCCATAATGCGATGCCAGCGCAGCCGGGCCAAGGGGCTGGCAGAGCACCAGCCCGGCACTAACCTGAGGCAGAAAGGAGCTTCCTGAAGCTGCCCGGTGCGGCTCGGGAGCTCAGATACATCTCAAAACGAAGCCTCAGCACTTTGACAAGAGGCTCAGCTATTAAACAGGGGAAGCGTGGTGGCAAAAATAACCCCGTCAGCCAGCTCTGGTCTGGATCCCAGGTCCCAGCAAGCGCTTGTTCCCCTCCGCTGCATGCCCGAGGGGGGTTGAGGATTGCTGTGCTGCTTCTTCACCCTCTCTCCTCCCTTTCTCTCTGCGCAGATATTGTAGGCACTCTCAGGCCCGATGAGAAGGCCATCATGACATACGTTTCCTGCTTCTACCACGCTTTCTCGGGTGCTCAGAAGGTGAGCTTTGCCGGGTGGAGCTGCGTGCTTGGGTCGAGCCACTACTAACCTCAGACCTTCGGTCTCCCGAGGGTTCTTGCGCTGCTGCACGGCTTCTGGGAACCTAAAAACGGGGCCGGCTTTAGCTCCGCTTCACCTGGGAGAAGGGCAAAGCGTAAGCCCCTGTCTGGGAGGAGAGCCGGGCTGGCTCCTGCGCTGGAGAAGTCTTTCCAGGCTTAGCGTAGCTGGGCCTTTGTCACCGCGCGGGGCAGGAGGTAACCTGGGTAAACCAAGAAGAGCCCGAGCCCTGCTTTGTACCGCGACCCGGGTTTCTGGTGCATCTCTTCAGCGCCATCCGGGCTGGCGAGAGCTCGAGGCGACGTCTTACATCAGCTTCACCCGAGGGCTTGCGGGGAGGAGGGACGGTGTTCCCTCCGGCCCAGTCTGAGACCTTCGTTAGGGAGACTCGTTAGACCAGCGCTCAGAGCCAGGCATGAAATCTGTCACCGTGTCAGGGCGCTGCCTGTCACCGTGGGGTGCCTGGGGAGGGCTCCTGCCCTACCTCCCTGCTCGACACCCTCACACAGCTGCCCTTTCCTTTCCTTCCTTCCTAAATGCTTCGCATTAGACCCAAAACGGGGGTGGCTCGCAGCGCGGCGTGTGCGTTTAAGAGGCATCGCTCTTTCGGGCAGATCAGCAATCATCCTTTTGTGCTAATCGGAGGGATTCGGGAAACAGATGAGCCTCTCGGACGGCTGGTGGTTGAGAAAGCCGTCGGCTTGCGAAGAGCCGGGGCAGAGCCTGAGCCTCAGCTTGCGCGGGAGCAGTCCAGGCGTTGATCCGCACAGCCGGATCGTGGCCAGAGCCCCCCGAGCGTGGCCGGCGCCGAGCTCCGAGGGCGGCCGCCCCTTGGCACGGGCAGCTGCGCGATGGTTGATGAAGGCTGGGGTTAATTTACCCCCGTGCAGCAGCAGCCCGCGTCCGGAGGGCTGCAAATCCCAGCCTGGCCGGTGGGTTTTACTCCTGCTCCCGGCCGCCGTGCCCTCCTCGTCAGCTGGCCTCGATTAGCTCGTGCTGTTTTCTTCTGCGCCGTGCTCGCAGGCGGCAGCGCCCGGCTTCGGTGGGGAGCGTGGCTAACGCGGTTAAGCCGTACCCGGGGCAGCAGGAGGAGCAGCCCGGCGCCGCGTCCCGTCTCCCTCCTGCCTTTTCCTTGACGGGTTTCAGAGCTCTGATGCCTAGCTTTTCTCTTTTTTATTTATTTATTCTCCTTTTCCCCCTGTGGCGACTCGTTTTTCCTCTTCCCCATCCTTCTGTAGACCCTCTCCACTATTTCTGTTGATGTCTGGCTTTCAACTCCTCTTCTTGGACTCTTTCTGTGCTGCCTACCAAGGTACCCGATCCCCCAGGCTTATCTTTTCTGCCTCCTCCTCACCCTCCCACCCAGTGTAGAGAGGATCTGCCTTCACGGAAGAGCAGAAGACCGAAGGACGGTGCTTAGAGATGGGTAAAAAAAACCAAAACAAAAGGAGGAGCAGCCTGGGTGCGATGGGCTTTCTGCTGCTCCGTGCGAAGCAGCGCCAGGGCAGCGCGCCGCCGGGTAGGGAGCAGGGAAGGAAAAACGCCGGGGCGGCGCGGGTCTCGCTCAGGGCTCCGGCGCCGAGCGTGCCGCGAAGCCGTTGGTAAGGTTGGACGCTCACGCGGAGGTGGCGACGCTGGAGCTGAGCTGGAAGTCAGCCGTGAGGGTCTCGGGGAGCCCGGCTTTCCGCAGCCTCGAGGCCAGGTTGCGTCTCCCGCCGCGCGGTGCCCGGAGATCCTCCGCACCCAGCCGGGCTGCCGGAGGGGGATGCTCTGCAGCTCCCCAAATCCCCCAGGCCGGTTGGAGCGCCGCTGCGGCAGGACGGGTCCGGTCGGGACGGGGGACGTGCGGGCTGGGGCACCGCAGCCTTCCGCGGTGCTGAACCCCTCCTCGTGCTGCTCTTCCCCTCCAGGCCGAGACCGCGGCAAACCGCATCTGCAAGGTGCTGGCCGTCAACCAGGAGAACGAGCACCTGATGGAAGACTACGAGAAGCTCGCTTCCGACGTAAGCCACCTGGCCGCCCCGTCACCGCGTCCCCCCTAAAACCACCCTCCCTCTGCCCTTCCCCGCCTCACACCCCGTTCCCCCCGCAGCTGCTGGAGTGGATCAAGCGCACCATCCCTTGGCTGGAGGACCGCAGCCCGCAGAAGACCATACAGGAGATGCAGCAGAAGCTGGAAGATTTCCGCGACTACCGGCGCGTCCACAAGCCCCCCAAAGTGCAGGAGAAATGCCAGCTGGAGATCAACTTCAACACCCTGCAGACGAAGCTCCGGCTGAGCAACAGACCCGCTTTCATGCCCTCCGAGGGGAAGATGGTCTCGGTGAGCAGCTCCTTGAGCGTCCTGCGCCGGGGGGAGTAGAGGTGGGAGGTCTGGCGGTGATGGGGTGGGAGGGGGTGCCCACACTGATGGGGTCCGCCCGTCCCGAAGGCTGCGGTTGAGAGCAGCAGAGCTGGAGCTGCTCTCGTCCCAGAGGGGTTTGGGGACTGGGTTTCCTCTCCAGCTTCTCCCAAAACCTGCACTGATGCAAGACGGGGCTCCCAAAGTGGCCGGAATGGCTTCAGAGGGGCACATGCCTCCGTTGCCATCGGCGTGGGGCGGAGGGGACCCCGGTGGCAGGCGGGTGATGATGGAGGGGGGGGAGAAGAGCAAGCCGTTCCCACCCCAGCGGTCCCCTGAGCCCGAGGCCCTCTGCCCTGTCCCCAGGACATCAATAATGGCTGGCAGCACCTGGAGCAAGCCGAGAAGGGCTACGAGGAATGGCTGCTGAACGAGATCAGGCGGCTGGAGCGGCTCGACCACCTGGCTGAGAAGTTCAGGCAGAAGGCGTCCATCCACGAGGCCTGGACTGAAGGTAGCGGGGTCGGGGGCGCTTTTCGGTGGCGGGGGGACGGGGAGGTTTTGTGTCCATCGAAGGAATAATACCCTGATGGCGACGAAGCCCTTGGAAAGCAGCTCGGGCCTTTTAAAATCCGCAAGCCGCCCTGCTCCTCCGGCGGCCAGAGGGACTGTCCACGCCGTGGACCGCAGCAGCGGGGCCGACGGGGTGACAAGCCGCTGGTGTGAGCGACCAGGGTCCCTGTCCCTGAGCTGCTGCTGCCTTCAGGGGGTAGCAGACCCCTGGCAGCGCGTCTCAGAGATGCTCGTTGTCATTTCAGGGTTTCTGGATGCGTATAAGCTTGGGCGGGGGGGGAAGGTGTTGGTTTGGGTCTGTCTTCCAAGGAGATGCCGCCCGGGTAGCCTCCTGCAAGCCAGAGACTGACCTCGGCGCCTCTCCCGGCGCACGTGGAGGGGGACGAAGTGTCAGCCCCGCTCGGGAGGTGACGGCCCTCGCTCCTCTGTCCCTAGGCAAGGAAGCCATGCTGAAGCAGAAGGACTACGAAACCGCCACGCTGTCGGACATCAAAGCTCTCATCAGGAAGCACGAAGCCTTCGAGAGCGACCTGGCGGCGCACCAGGACCGCGTGGAGCAGATCGCGGCTATCGCGCAGGAGCTCAAGTACGTCTGCGTGCCCCCGGCCCCCCCCCCCGGGGATCCCCGAAGGCCCCGGGGCACACTGCGCTTCGGCCCCGTCCTCCCCTGCTCTCCGCAAAACCCTTCGTATCGGGGGTCTCGCAGCAAAACCGGGGCCGCGGCTCACCTCCGAGCGCCGCGCCGGCGGCTGCCTCCTCCGCACAGTGCCCCTATTGTTCTGCCCGTCCCTTCCCCCTCCTGTTTTCTCCGCTGCTAGAATACGGTTATTGTAAGGCAGCCTGGCTCTTTTTTTTCCCCCCAGTCAGATAAACTTGCACACAATTAGTACACTGAAAGCCAAAGGCAGGGCAAAGCCATGAATGGAGCCCTTATTCCAGCGGCTCGAGTCGCCAACAACCGGGAAACGGGGACACGCGGCTCGGGAGCATGGAAAACGCCGCGGCGGGGAGCCAGGCAGGGGCCGAGGAGCCGCAGCGGCTCGGGCAGGAGCCGGGCTTTTAACAAGCCCTGGTGCCGCCATCGGCAGAGCTCGCCCGCCTCGGTGCGGGCTCCGAAAGCTGCTGGAAGGGCCGCTCGTAGCCGAGGGTGTCTCCGCGTCGGGATGCGGCCGGCCACGAGATGGAGCAGCGCCGAGTGATGTGGGGGAGCGTGGCCCGTCCCGGAGCATCTCTCTTGGTCCCTTCCAGCCCCAACCTCTGTGCTTCCCCCATATCCTCACCCCACTGCATTTCTTCCCCCTGCTAAAGCGAGCTGGATTACTACGACTCGCCCAGCGTGAACGCTCGGTGCCAGAAGATCTGCGACCAGTGGGATGTCCTGGGTTCCTTGACCCACAGTAGGAGAGAGGCTCTCGAGGTAAGCACAGCCCGTCTCCTTGCTGGCTCCTGCCCCGGATGGGGACAGAGGGGACAGGGCCACCATGGAGGGGTTCCTCCGCTCCTAACTCCTCCCGGCCACCTGCAGAAAACGGAGAAGCAGCTGGAAACGATCGACGAGCTGCACCTGGAGTACGCGAAGAGGGCGGCCCCCTTCAACAACTGGATGGAGAGCGCCATGGAAGACCTTCAGGACATGTTCATTGTCCACACCATCGAGGAGATCGAGGTGGGCGGCCGCGGGAGGAGCGGCGCAAAGGCTCTGTAGCCTTCGGCTTTCTGCAGAGACGGCTGTCTCCTGTTTTGGGATGGCTTCTTGACCGTTTCTCATGCGAGCTCTGGGGCCTGCAAGATCCAGGGAGCTTCTCCTGGGTGGGGAGGATGAGCTGGTATAAAACGACTCTCAAAGCAGCTCCCCAAGCCTGGCCCCTGTCTCTAACCCGGATCCCCTCTCGTGCAGGGACTCATCGCTGCTCACGACCAGTTCAAGTCCACCCTGCCCGATGCCGACAAGGAGCGCGAGGCCATCCTGGGCATCCAGAGGGAAGCACAGCGGATCGCGGACTTCAACAGCATCAAGCTCTCTGGGAACAACCCCTACACCTCCGTCACCCCGCAGATCATCAACTCCAAGTGGGAGCGGGTGAGTGCCTCCTCCAGCGTCAGCACCACGTGTAGCCGAAGCGCCCGCGAGGCCGTCTGTTGGCATGCCGGCAAATAACAGCGAAGGGATGGGCTGGCGGGGCTGTAGCTCCTGCTCCCTCTGCAGCCAGAGGCTCCACAAGCTCCTTCCTGGAGCACCATGGGTTTCACGGCTGTGCCTTTCCGTAGCTGCCTTCCCCAAATACCTCGATCCCCGCGGCCGCGTGCGCCCGTGGGTCTCCCAGCACCGTCCCGTTCTCCTCGCAGGTCCAGCAGCTGGTGCCGAAGAGGGACCATGCCTTGCTCGACGAGCAGAGCAAGCAGCAATCCAACGAGCATTTACGTCGGCAGTTCGCCAGCCAGGCCAACATCGTGGGGCCCTGGATCCAGACCAAGATGGAGGTGAGGGCTTGGCCGGCGCCGGAGGGGCGGCTGGCGGTGGTTATCCCGGCGGCGGGTGGGCTCTGCCGGAGCTGGAGTGCCATCTGCCGTCCAGAGGGCTGGGGAAGGCAGAGCTGCAGCCCTGGGACCTCCCTTCGGAGCGAGAGCTGCCTTGCCCCGGCTCCGAAGGGGACGGAAAGCCATGAATCCATTGATAAAACCAGCCCGGTGCACCCAGGGCTCGCGCTCGTGCTTACAGGCACACACCAGTGCCCCGTGTCGGCCGCGGGTGGATGGCTGGGTTCGTTCAGAGATCGTGGCCTCGCTCCTCGCGTGCCCGACCCTGACCCGGCCCCGCTGGGGCTGTTTCCCCCTCTCCAGGAGATCGGGCGCATCTCCATCGAGATGAACGGCACGCTGGAGGACCAGCTGAACCACCTCAAGCAATACGAGCAGAGCATCGTGGACTACAAACCCAACATCGACCTGCTGGAGCAGCAGCACCAGCTCATTCAGGAGGCGCTGATCTTCGACAACAAGCACACTAACTACACCATGGAGGTGGGTGCCCTTCGCCCGCCCAGGCTCGAGGGTGGCCAAGGGAGAGGTTTGGCCATTCCTTGTAGAGCCGAGCCAGGCTTCGGCTCTCCTCCGGGCGCCGGGGTGCGCCCAGAGGGTTCAGTGACACCCAAAAGTGCTCTGTCCCTACTAGTTAGAGCCTTGCGAAGCCTGGGCTCGGGGAGTCGGGGCGCTGGGGTGTCCCGGGTAGCTGCTTCCCATCCCGTGGCTCCCTGACAGCCTTAAGCGAGAGTCGCCATCAGAAGGCGGTGTGCCCTTCCCTGAGACCCCCTGAGACCCCCACCGCTCCTCTTCCCCCTCCAGCACATCCGCGTGGGCTGGGAGCAGCTCCTCACCACCATCGCCCGCACCATCAACGAGGTGGAGAACCAGATCCTCACCCGCGACGCCAAGGGCATCAGCCAGGAGCAGATGCAGGAGTTCAGGGCCTCCTTCAACCACTTCGACAAGGTACCCGGGGGGGCCTCCAGCGTGCCGGCGCGGTGCTGCCAACACCCGCCTTCGCCTCCCGGCTGTCGGCTTCCCCTTGGGGGTGCAGAGGGGGCTGATGCGCCGGCCCTCGTCCCCGCTCAAAGCTCTCTTCGGAGGAGCGAGACCCCCGGGGTTACCCCCGGGACGCGGTGGGGGTGGCGGAGCCCTGCTCCCAGCCTCCTCCGGGCGGCAGAGCCAGCCCGCGTTGCGCTAACGGCGTGCCTTTCCCCCCTCCCGCCCCCCCGGCGCACGTCCCCGGCGCCACGTTCCCCCCCGCGCAGGACCACGGCGGCACCCTGGGACCGGAGGAGTTCAAAGCCTGCCTCATCAGCTTGGGCTACGACGTGGAGAATGACCGACAGGTACCTAGCCTCGCCGCCCCGCGGCCGGAGACGCGAGTAACCTCTCTCCTTTCTCTCGTCCTCCCCGTCCCGTGGTCTTCCTCCCCTTCCTTCCGCGCTCCTCCTCCCCGCTGCCCGCCTCCGTGCTGGATTTCCCCCGCGACCTTCCTCCCCTGTCCCTCTCTGGCACCCTCTCGAAACGCCACCTTTAACTGAGTCTCTGCCTCTCTCTCTCTCCTCCCTTCCTCCCTGCCCTCCTGGGTTTTCCTTCCTCTTCCTCTCCGTCTCTGCATGCGCTCTCCATCTCTGCCCTCTGTGGCCGGCACTCTCTCCTCTTCCTCCTCTTCACCCTCTCGGAGTAGAAGCGCACGGGAAGCATGGACACCGATGACTTCCGAGCTCTCCTTATCTCCACGGGATACAGCCTGGTATGCTATCTGCTATTTCCCCCTTTTTTTTCCCCCCCATCTTTTTCCCCTTTCCGATCTTCTTCTCGTCGCTGCGAACCTCCGGGGCCGGCGCTCGCCGCGAGGAGGGTGGGAGAGGGCCGGTGCCGATGGCTGGGTGCCCCGGCGCTCCCCGAGGAGGCGGGAGATGCCGTTCCTGTGCGGCTGAGCCGTCTCGCGGGGGGCTCGAGCCACGTCTCCGGGCAAGCGAGGGGAATGAGGCGCCAGCCAAGGTGCGGCGCCGCCTCCTCTCACCACGGTCGCCCTCCCTCCAGGGCGACGCCGAATTCAACCGGATAATGAGCGTCGTGGATCCCAACAACAGCGGGATCGTCACCTTCCAAGCCTTCATCGACTTCATGTCCCGGGAGACCACCGACACCGACACGGCTGACCAGGTCATCGCCTCCTTCAAGGTCCTGGCCGGGGACAAGGTGAGGCACCGCGGGGCGGTTTGGGGAAGGCTGGCGGCCCCACAGGGGGGGCTCGGCCAGGGCGATGCTCATCTCTTCCCCCCACACACACCCCCCCCAGAACTACATCACGGCCGAGGAGCTGCGGCGGGAGCTGCCCCCCGACCAGGCGGAGTACTGCATCGCCCGCATGGCGCCCTACCAGGGCCCCGACGCCGTCCCCGGAGCCCTGGACTACAAGTCCTTCTCCACGGCGCTCTACGGCGAGAGCGACCTCTGAGCCCCGCCGCCGCCGTGGCACCAAGCGCTGGCGCTTCCCGGCAGGAGCCAAAAACCCCGGTTTGTTTTGGTTTTGTTTTTTTTTTTTTTTTTTTTTTTTTTTTTTCTCCCTCTTCGTCCGCACCCCCCCCCCCGC
>VZTV01072257.1:0-11195 GCA_013400875.1 Anhinga rufa | reverse complement strand
TTTCTTGAATGTGAGCCTTACGTGCTTGCCACGGAAATACAGATTCTAATTTTACACCTGCAGGAGCCAGTATTGCAGGTGGAGGTTGCCATAATGTCTAAAAATAAGTTAATGGTATTATAAATAAGCCACATCTCTTACAGGAAGAAGGAGTGAAGACAGCACTGCTTTGGACCACCTACTGCAATACTGGGTAGTCTTACAGGAAAAGTCACTGCAAGGGTCTTACAGTTTAGCAGTCTCAGCCTGTGATGTAGCATTTCTATGACACTTCTCAGGTTATGAACAACCTAACTGCTTCTGTAATGCATCAATTACCTGTCATTCACAAAGGATTTTTTTCCTGGTCAGTAAGAATTCACTTAAAATAGTATGTAATGGTGTTTCTTTTCCTGGGGAATTTATTTAATTGGACTATCTTGTAAACCTGAAATAGGGAATTTCTTCCTTAAATGCCTTTTTGAACACCTATAGTGTTACATAATAGCAATTTAAAGTTTCACAGTGTTATCTGGCCTCGAGCCATAGAGTTGACTAGTCCTTACTTGCAATAGTATTCCCACATGGTTAGATTTTAATTTCTGTAAATTAAAAAAAATCTACTTTTCTTACTCTGCTTCCCTAAAAGGGTTTCTGTGTGGGGTGGGAGGAAGGAGAGTATCCTTCCTGATAAGAGAAAGCTTCAAGATGTAAAGTCCCTTCATATCTTCATGTAGGAAGTCTTTCACAGATCCTTTTCAGTTAGAATTACTCAGCTGGTACTTGTAATTATAAAACATATATTTTTCAAACACAAATCTAATGATTTTTCTCTTACATAGGATCTCCTAAATTGCAGGAGCATGGCAGTAATTAACTTGGAGGGAGATGAAATTAGTGAATGGTGTTAACAATGGCACCTTTCCTAACTTGATTTAAAAAATAATGGTATTATAAAAGGTATTTCAGAAACCCGCTGAAACACTGGCATTTGTGTTGATTTCTGAGTACATATGACACACTTTCAAAGAGATGGAGTTAAAAACATCATGCTTGAAATGTCTTCTAGTCTGTTGTGAAGCAGTTTCTCATCTCCTGACAGGCCACTCCATTGTCTGAAATCCCTTTGGGCTCCCAGTAATGGCAACAGACAATATTCTTGGTCTGTTAATCATTGAGATGCCAATTCAGAATACAATTAGAAGCACTTTAACATACCTTTAAATCCCAATAAAGGCAACTGAAACTAACTATGTGTTTAAATGCTTTGCTGCGATGAAGACTAAAGTAATAGAGGCAGGCTGTCCGAATGCTTGAAAGGTTTCTCTGATCTGAACAAAGCATTGCAAAAGTAACTTAAATTCTTCCCTTCTCTTCAGTTCCACTATGAGGTTCAGCAATACAAACCCGAATTCAAAAGTGACCAGCGCTTATTTCCCTATTAGTCTAGAACATGGAGGCTGGTTTCCTGGCTACCAGCTTGTGGTTTTGTTCTAATAAATAGATGCTGTACCTCCTGGCATCTTCTAGCAAGGATAACTGATAACTTTTCTGGTGCTAGAAATGGTCAAAGTGTTGCTGGTCCAAGCAAGTTTTTCCCTTCAGTGATAATGCATCTCTACAGTCTGTCATCTTTCTGGATTTTTTGTGGGGCAGTGCAGATGCACTAGCAAAGTAAACTGACCACAGCTAGGGGTAATAACATATGTGTAGTGGGGTTCTTAATTATTTTTCAGGTTTGGAGAAATTGCAGTGCTTTAGCTGTGGCAGCTGACATGGTGAAATGATTTTTGACCATGTGTAAACATATACTGTTGCCTCTTTTCTTTCTTTTAGTGGAAGAGTGGAATATTACACAAGATAATATATAATAGAGGAAGCTAATACACCAGGCTTGGATTCAGCATTTCCTGAGTTATTTAAGTCTTGTTACCTATCAAGAAAATGGCAAAAGTAATACTTTCTCACCTAATACGTGGTGAAGTATTTTCATGATTTAAGAGTTTCAATATCCCAAACTGGAACCCAACACTGAATTGTAAGCCTTTTAAACAGAATCCCTTGTATATGATAGATTGTACATCAGCAGTAGTGAATACTAACAATTTTTTCCAAAGGAGAATGAAGTAGAAGACATTTGACTGAAAAATATTTTGCCAGTGCTGAAATTGAGCTAAGATTCCTACTTTTCCCTCTGAGCTTGGAAGATAATGGTAAAAGATCTTCCTCCCCGCCCCCCCCCGCCCCGCCCCAGTTGCAGTCTCTGTCTTGGTCTCCAGTCGGAAGCCATCAGTCTAGCAGCAGCTCCCTTCAGTAAGCATAGGGATGCCATCTCCTGAGTGGCTGGTATGATTCCTATGGCAGCAGGGGGTAATTTGAGCTAATTTAAGACTCTCTGATCTGATCAAAATACGGCACAAGTAAAACTTCTTCGCTTTCTGATCACTTGCAAGTGGAGTATCCTTGCAGTTCTCTACCTGAGTGCTTCAAATGTAATGAATGAATATTAATGAAAAACTTCTAATGCATTTAGATCATGGAATGTGTTTGATCATTAAATTATAATTTTTAAAAACTTCAGTTAGAACAATGAGAAAGAACTCTGTGCTGAAACTTCATCCTAAATTTATGTATATTAGGTTCATTTCTTATTACATTAGAAGGTCATTAGGTTTCACAGAACACGTATTCTGCAGTAGAACCATGTTTTTGTAAAGGATTGACTGAGAAGTGTTCCGCTTAAATTAAAATTAGTTTTATTGCAATTGTTAATGTTCAGCTGCAGTTGCTTTTGAAAGAGAAAAATAACTGTGATGGATTTATAACCGTGTTAAAAAGGTGGTTGATAATTTATATAGTAAATGAAATCTGGCTCCTCACAAAAGGAAATGAAAATGCTGACTTTGTGCCAGTTCCTACCATTTTTATTCACAGTGTCTTATACCTTATTCCACATTAAAGCTCCAGCAGGGAGACTTGGACTACTTGCCTAGAAAAGCAATTACATTTATAAATGAAGATGACAGAGTCTGTTCTTAAACAAACATGAATAATCCTTCCACCGGTTCAGAAAGCTGAACGTACAGGTGCCATCTTATCCTGGCATAAGAGTTTGTTAAAAAAAAAACCCTTTTCATTCACCATTTAAAAGGGCTGGATTAAGCTACAGTTATTTTCATATTTCTTGCTCTTTATTCCTGGATTTAATTCATCGGTAAGCAATAGGTATTACAACAATTTAGGATGAACTTTCTAATTTTTGCATGAACGGATCAGTAAAATAGTCTTTTCAAATAAGATAAGCCTTTGCAATTACTGTTGCAATTAAAGTTTCATGAAATCAGCAGGACTTTTTTGGATACTTTCAGTGCAGACATTTTGTTTCAACCAAAAATAATATCTGTATTTGAAACAGTAAAAGAAACTAGGTAAACCCACAATAAGTTACATTCTGGGTGAAGTGGTACTTTATGTGTATCTAATTTCTGGTTTGGCAATATCTGTCAGACTTCCATATCCTGTTAATGGAGTTATTTTCATTGTCTTTCATTGAGTCATATCTTGATTTAACTGTTAATGAAGATTTTCCTATTATGCAGAGGAGGATCCAAAGCAAAGCACTTATTCTTCCAACTGTATGATATTTTAATTTCTGGTTTTCTCTAAAAGAAAACAGAAAGATTAAATGGCAAGGTTTAACCCCTCATATTTTTCTAGTTCTGCACTATGACAAAGACAAAATGAGCCATATTTCCCAGAGTTTCACAAACTATTATATCTTTCCTCCATATCGTAATTATATTGTCTTTAGATAACAGGATTAACAGGATTGTCATGCCTGGATTCAGTTGGCCAAATTCATACTGGAGCAATTTCTTAAAAGCAAAAATTATTAAATTATTGTTAACTGAAGCTGTTGCTGACCCATACAGATCCCAAGGTTCTGCAAAAAGATGTCGTGAGCACAAGAAAGTGACAGCTAAGGCCACAGCTAAGGCACAGCTTGCAATGTAAAAGATCCAGACATAATTACTGTATAGGTAAAGCCGTGGTTGGGAAATGGCATTTCCAAATCTCATTAGAAGCTGTGTTGGGGAAAAAGAGAAATAGTTTTGCCAGGTTCCTTAACCTGCTTCCCTCAAAATTAAGATCTGCCAGGCACAAATCTGAAATTCGCTGCTAGGCACTGACTGTGCTTTGGCTATAGCGTCTGCACTGAACACCTCTGCAAATTGGCTGTGCCCAGGAGGATGACAACATCACAACCTGCCATAGGCACTGGGGCTGATCCTGCTTGGATTATAAAGAGTCAGTCAGTTGTCACCAGCCTGGCCTGGTGAGCTCAGGATGACAGTCCTGAAGCAAGGCCAGGATGGGTGAGCTTACTGACACCAGGGCTAACCACTTTCTGGAGTCCTGAACACCTAAATCTTAAAAGGACCTAAAATCCTCTTTGTGGAACTCTCCCTTCATTTTCCTTATGAACTCATGTCTTAACTTCTTTAGAAGACTAAATTTCTAGGTAACCTGATACCTGATCTTTAAACACAGAAAAAAAATAAGTGCATATAGATGTGAAATTTTCTGTAATATCCATTTCTTCAGTGTGAGAGTGCAAAAGATCTTCCTTGGTATTGGAACTTTATGCTTCCCATCCCAACCTGCCTTGTCACCTGAATCCCATTTATGAGCTACTTCCCTCCCATCCTGTTCTGTCTGACGTGTCTCCCTTTAGATGTAAAGGGGGAGTACGTGGGGACCTCAACATCCTATACAGCAATCTGAAAACTCACAAAGCATATGAAAGTTTTTTTATTAAAATCAAAGCTATAGTTGATAGTCTTTGAATGTGCTGTCCTACACCCCTGTCTGCAAGGACTTGGGGTGAGAATCAGTAAATAAGGAATCAGAAAAATGGAGACATCACAGTCAAATTTAGTTTTCAGTGGAAAAACTCTTGCCTCCATCAAGCGTACTTGTCATATCTTAATCAAGCTGTATGTCCAAAAGAATTTAAAAATATCCTAATGGTTCCCAAATATGAACTGTCCAGCTTGTGTAGCTTGACAAATTACATAGATGAATAGATGCAGAAGACAGTGATCCAGTTACAAAGAACTATAGTCGTCTCTGTAAATACTGTACTGTCACATACTGCTCTTTCTTCTTTTCTTCTACTGTTTCTTTATTAATTGAAAGGGAAAATTCATCCATTTAATCCCAACATCAGCTGTTACATTTTTTTTAAGCCATCATATTTCGCCAGAAAGTCCCTGAAGGGACAGTTCTCACCACAATTCTTTGCCTGGGGCAGGCTTCAGTGCATTAGCCACAGAGGCCTCCAAACGCTGTAGCCTATTTCTGATCGCAAGAATGACCTGGACCTGAAACTTTCTCTCAGATAGCACCGAGGCCAGAACAGCAGTCCTTTACTTGGCCTAAGGCTGTCTGTCACACCTGGGCTCTGGTGTCAGGAAACAGCAGGAGCAGGGCTGCTCCCCAAGGGTTAGCAAGCCAGGGGTGGCTGTAACAGGGCACGGGCAGTATCCTCACCCAGGGTGCACCTCTGTGGTGCCTGAGCCCAGCTAGCAGAATAGTAATAGTAAGAGGTCTTACTGTTAGGAATAGGGACTGAGGCCTGAAGGCCCCAGTTTGGGCTTAAATGGAGCCTCTGGACAGAGGGTGTGGGTGGAGGCCCCAGATGAGGCTGGTCAGGGCCATTAAGCCCTATTAGCCCTATTAAGCCTTGGGGACACTGACACTGGGAAGCCAATGAGTCTTTTCAAGGCAACTCACTACTCCTTGCCACTGTTCCCCTTATTCATGTTTGAGTTCAGATGTAGCAGTGATGTCTGCTAGAAGCAGGAGAAAAAATACTTTAAAAGCAATTACTCCTGAGTTCAGAAGAGGGAGACAGAGTTCCTTAAGCAAATAACTTCTTGTCTGGCTTAGAGTGGACTAAATTCAGCTGTTTTTAAAAGAGCATAAACCAGGGCTGGTTTTGAAAGAACACATGTTGGGTAGTTTGTGTAAGGTCACCAGTCAGCCAAGCTGTGCTAGACACCCACTGAATTGGGTCTCATAACCTGAATATCACTGTATTTTTACTGTGCCAGGGAATTATGGAGAACATGTTGACCTGGAGCATCTTCCTTTGTGCCACTATCAAGGTTATTGAAGCTGATTGTATCTAGCAGCCAAACCAGACTCTGAACTCCATCCCCAGCTGTAGCTGGTTTATCTGCTTTTGGCCCCCTGAGCAAGTATGCTGCAGGATGTGGGTGCAAAACCACAGAATGGGTGTCCAGGATCTGTCACTGTTGGCCAACCTTTCTGCCGTCTGGTATGATACAGCATGCTCTTTGTGACCCTTGTCTTGAGAATTGTCTGCCAGGGCGTAGGTGGCCTCTGCATGCTGGAGCCTCCCCTGTAGCAGCTGCAGTCTCCATCTAAGCATCTGTTTTTGACTCCACTGAGAAGGTATGTTGACAGAGCTGCCCATGCAGAAATGTGCCTTGTAGTACTATGCCTCTGGCTGGGAAAAACCGCAACCCAGTGCCCACCCCATCTGCATTTAGCTCTAGATTCTCTATGTCCCATTAGGCAATCTTCTTAGGCAGTCCGTTAGGCTTCTCCTCAAAAAATACTCCCCATCAGAGGTTCTAATCAGCTATTGTATCCTTGTCCCTATTAACTTGGTTCAACAGCCAAGGTGCTGTGGGAGCAGTCTTTCCCTTTCTGCCAGCCATCTCTTCAAATTAAAAACACTAGACTGTTGTTTCTCCTGCCTTTGACTCATCCTGTATTGCACAAGATCTAAAGCCTTGTTTTGGCTAAGCAGGCCAAAAGCAGACTCTACAGGAGTAGAGTCTTACTCTTAGAGGTTACACCCTGTAATCCAGTAAATATGATTTTGGCATTAGCAGTAAAAGGCCACAGGCTTGGTGCTGACCTGACAGTCCAGGGTCTGACATGTCTGACCCTGCCTTGGCGGGAGCTGGTTTTAGCCATGGCAGCAATTGTCTGGTGGCCACGGGCTTCCCGGAGTTGGCTTCGTTCTGGGAACGCCTGTGGCAGGGAGCTGGGACCCCTATGTAGTCACTGTGGGGCAAACAGCCCTTCTGGGGTCATGGGGCTGGGGGAGTGTGTAGCTCACAGACTTTGCCTGGGAAGCAAGAAGGCAGCAAGCTATGGTAAAAAACTGTAATAGCCCCAAGCAGATCCCAAGACTTAGGAAGAAGAGACCCCTGCTGTGAACATTGTACTGCTATCAGCAAGTACCTCAGGATGCTCATAACTTGTGTTTCTCTCCCCATTTATCTTGAAGAATACTGAAACTGTCAGCCTTAGGATGCAGAGGAACATAGAAAGAAAGGGTGAGCACAGCGCAGGAAAAAAGCAGTAAGTTTTCTTTAGACTGTTACTACTGTTAATGCGTTAAATGGACTAACAATATTTTGAATGTAACTCCCCCACTGTCCAGCTGCAGCAGCTGAGGACGTAGACAGTGTCATCCAGCTGAGATAGAGAAGGGCTGGCACTAGCGCAGATTCCTAATGCAACCTGGTTTTGCCTGTAAGGACCCTTCGCAACTGGAGGGGAATGAACTTTGAGCCTGGTCGATACCCCCCAATCCTCCCAGTTGTATCAAAACAAATACTGCAACCTAGCTTTCAGATGTGGTATTTTTGCCTTGGCTCTTTGCGCTCCCCTTTTTTTGGATATGTTAAGGGATTCAAAACTATCTGCAATATGCTGAATGGCAGCATCCAAGCTGTATTTGGATGGTAACAAAAAATTCCACTACAGATTTTAAACAATATGGTAATCTGTTGATTTGTAACAAAATAGATTTTAAATATACCACAAAATGGATCCAGAAGTTCTAGTTTTTCTCGTAGATAGCAAATGTGATCTGCCATGTATCTCTTCTCCTAGCTTTAGCCTACACAATTGGCTCAAATTTTTACTGTTTGAAGTTTGCCTAAGCATTTATTTAGAAGAACATTTCAGCTTTTTTAAATTGGTGGAACTAGTTATTGAAGTCATTGCTCTCATATCTATCATGATAATATCACAACTGGAACTCTTCCTTCCTCTTACTTCTATGTCCTTTGTTGTCTTGAGGGTAAATTGCAGTGATTAGTAGCCTCAGCTTCTATAAATTAAAGCAGTTCCAGCAGGAATGTGATCTGTATGCCAGCATTCCTGTAGCAGTTTGTTTTCTTTTCTCGAGATACGATTTCAAGTGACCTGTATCATAGGTTGGTTAGGGTGACATGACATATCATCTATTCAGGAGGAAACTGTGCTTCATTAAGTTAGCATCTTTGTTGATTATGAACTCCATTTACTATTTTAGTAATTATTTCCCAAGAGCTACTTCACCGTTGCTTGGAATTTTTCCTGAATTAATCTACTGAAAAAAGTTTTTCTAATTGCTTTAACATTTCAACAATCTATGCAATGGATCCACTTTAAAAGTTCTTTCAGATTTATAATTATTGCCACTTCAACCAATATTCTCTATTTTGTGCATTTACAATGAGGAAATGCCATTGTAGTGATTATAGTGTTAACCCTTACAGCATGTTTGAACTGCAAACAACTATATAGATGAAAAAATCAGTTGTTAGAACATTTTAACCTAGGGTCATCTACTTGGATGCAAAAGTTTTCCTTGAATTAAAATGTACCTGATCAATAGGACATACTTTTTAATTCACAATATTTTTGTAGCTCATTTTCTTTTAAGTAACTAATTTCTTGTATGTTTTACTATTTTCATTGTCAAAAATTTAATTGACTTCAATGGATTTTACTCCTTTCTGAGGCACCATTGAAACTCTTACAAGAGTAGTCTCTGCTACTTCTTGTTGAGGCATTCCTCCAATTCCCATGTAACCCGGCAGGGGCTCCACTTTGCAGAATAGTCAGATGGGAGAACAGTCAGTTCAAGCATTTAGTAATTTTTTTTGTTTGTTTGGTCATTTTTGGAGCCAGATTAGTCACTATAGATATTGACTGGTATTTGCTGTTAACTTGACCTTCTCTCTGCAGTCATGTAGGACTGCTGTCTAAAAATCAGTCTTACAGTCTAGCTTTATAACCAGATTTTATTTAGACTGTAGTATGCCACTGTTGTGAAGTAAAATATGCATTGACCTTTTTAGTGACGTAAATAGGGAATTTGTTGTACGTAAGACCCTCCCAAGACAAAGGTAGGTTTATTGTGTGCTTCAGTAACAACTATTTCAACCAAGGAATCAAAAATAAGAAGATAAATGTAAATCTTAATGTTGCCAACTTGACCGCATAATATGGGATATTGTAATCAGCAGCAGTATTGAACATAAAGTTTTCTGTTATGTTAGATAATTTATTCCAATGTGAAATAGATTTGTTCTGTTAATAATTATATACAACTTTGCTCTCATCTTCTATGAAACACTGAATGCCTGAAATTCTGTCTACTGTAATGCAAGCAAGTAAACAATTGGTCCTTACCAGGAGAAAAGTAAGAGAAATTGCATTACTCTTCCATCCTTCAATTTCCTAGCAACAGTGTCTTCAAGTTATATTTTGTCCATCCAAATGCAAATAAGCTAAGCTTCACTCATCCTAGCCTAATTCAGTTTCATTCTTTATTTTTTTTTTAATTTTAATTTATTTGTTGACAATTTCAGCAGATATAATTATGTGAGTGTGTCCTGATGAGTCTAACTTTTGCAAAAGATTTGGAGTGAGTTTTATGAGAGTGAAAAATAATCATGCTGTTTTAAGTATATTGGGTAATATATTTTTCATTAATTTTTACTGCAACAGTGAAATATCAGCAGCTTTCAACAGGATTTTGAACCCTCTCTACTGTACAACACAATTTAGGCTGTTTCTCACTAAATTTTTTATATGTATAGTGTTGATCATTACTGTCAATGTTTTACAAATCAAAACTTGGATCATCTCCAGCACTTTGTAATATGTTGAATTTCTGTAAGGATAAAGGTCTGTTTCATTAAGCTAATTTAGTGTGAGAAAAAAAAATAAATGTTGTACTCTAAGATATAAAGTAAGATATAAGAAGCCTAAAAGGCAAGCTGGCTTGATGTACACCATTCTTTTTAAAGGGTCTTAGTTGGAGTAGGGAGCACCTGTACTTAGAGACGTTACATCTAGTGCATATTTGGTGGGTGGGCAGGCATGATTTATACGGAGAATGCCTGTAATGTGAATGTGTCAGGCTTGTCATGCTGAGAGAGTGAGGAGGGAGACCCTGAAGAGCAGAAGTACTTTGGTCTAAAAGGTACTTTCAAAGTTTTTGGTTAGCATTATCCTAAACACTGGCTTTCACACTCTTCCACCATTGTAAGGACAAAATATTTCACATGTAAGATCCCAGACAGAAGTTGTCTAAATAATTTCCAAAAGTTTCATTCATAGATAGCATACTTTGCTCTTTTGATACAGTCAGATCTTCAAAATGGTGCTTCATGGGCACAGCTGCTGGATTTATTGTTCAACACTTGAAAGACTTAGCTTTGTATTCTTGCTTTCAAATGCAAAAGCAAACTGTTGTTAAATTATATAGCGAATTATTGCTTAAGTCTCAAATATAAAGGGAGGAACTAATAAAAAAAAAAGTAAAAACCTGCTATGGTCAAGGTGTCTTAAGCTTCCAGACCAGATAGTTAGGTAGTTTTGGGGAAACAAGTTATTAAGAAAAATTTAAGCCATTGAAATGTCTCTTAATATAGATAAGCACCAACAAGTGTTTATTGCATTATAGCTTGTCTGATGACAGCTTTTCACATATTTTTCTGAATATCCATCATCATTACAGGCTGGACAGAATTTTGCTGTGGTGTGTCACTGTTATTTCTCCAGTTGCACTAGTATCATGCCAAATAAAGGACCTGGGGGTCCTGGTGGACACCAAGTTGACCACGAGCCAGCAATGTACCCTTGCAGCAAAGAAGGCAAATGGTATCTGGGGCTGTGTTAGGCAAAGCATTGCCAGCAGGTCGAGGGAGGTGATCATTCCCCTTTGCTCAGCACTGGTGAGGCTACACCTGGAGCACTGTATCCAGTTCTGGGCTCCCCATTACAAGACAGACACAGACATACTGGAGAGAATCCAGAGAAGGGCTACCAAGGCAATTAAGGAGCTGGAGCATCTCTTTTATGAGTAGAGGTTGGGAGAGCTGGGACTGTTCAGC
>VZTV01072251.1:0-17685 GCA_013400875.1 Anhinga rufa | reverse complement strand
GTTAGGATTTGAGATGAAAATCCCTGTAGCTTGCTGAGATTATCCTCTAGCATATGGCAGGGAATGTAACAGAGATGGAGAATTAGCTGCAATGATCTGGACACCTCTTGGAAACAGATGTTTGTGGTTCTGTATAACTGCGAGTCATTTAATTTGGCTGAAATCTGGATTACTCTACAACAGGCTCGGCATCATATTTGAATGCTTAGTGTCTTCATTTCCCCCTGATCTCGCCCAATACAGACCACCTCTTTCTTAGAGATACCACTGGAGTAATTTAATCTGAAACTGAAATTGAGAATTCAGGAAATCACAGTCAATGCAGTGACAGCAGACAGCGTGAGCCAGGGAGGCGGCATGGGGACCTGCGGTCCCCTGTGGCACCATGGCACTAACCTGCTGCTATTGCTTATTCGTTTGTAGTTTCTTTAGAGGATGACTTATCGATAGATTTCTATGGCTAATGATACTGTGGTTGAGGAGGAATTTGCTCGTGGGTTTAGGCGTGAATGGCACAGCTTTTGGAGGCAGAGGTGCAGCGTATCGTTAATGATACGTGTTTGTTTCTTAGCTGATGCCCGGCTGATCCACGTGCATATGTGACAGTGTACTGTGACGTGTTGCTTTGCCTGTGGAGGAGTGCAGGAGATGTGAGCAAGCCATATGTGAGTGGAGGACTTTATCCTTATACCAACTTTAATACCAAACTATAATTCAGATTTTTATGTGTGCAACATTAGAAAATTCAACACCGTTCCACCAGGAACAGTTTCTGTCAGTTTTTACCAAGATTTGTTTAAAGGCTATTCAGTTGGTCCTTGTTAAAACCTTCAAGCATCGTCAGCTTGAGGATCTTCCCATAAGCCACATATGCTGAACTCCGTGTCCCCGTTCGCAGGTTACAGGCTGGATGAATGAAGCGAGCAGAGTATTTCACTGGAGAAAGAGAGGGGGAAGCTGTGTCTGCTTTCGCCACCCCTGACAGCTTCTGCTTCCCCCAGGTTCTCCTCCCTGGGGCTGTTAGCTGGGGTGGTCACCAGCTTGCTCCTCCGCGTGCGCTCAGCGTGCCATTAGAAACACGGGGCTTGAGTTATCCGTGGCCTACAGCTTGTAGTCCTATGAGAAGGGTGATCTCCCCTGAACCACTGATCTCAGTGGGTGTTGTCCATGACAAATTGGTCTCTGTCTTGTCTGCTCCATCTTATTGCCCCTGTTGGTTTGCCCACTGCTCCATTCCCTAGCACGCTTTCCACAGCTGCAGTATGTCAGATCTGCTTTCAGAAAAATACGTTAGCATTTCTGGACCCTTACCACTGACAGGATGCTTTCTAAAAACTCATCCCACTTTTATTTTAACAAATGCCCTATCAGAACCTCTTTTTCTACAGCTGCTTCTCTCTGGACTCTCAGTTCACGTTACAGCTGCTTTGTTCAGGGCTTGCTCCCTTCCCTCCTGCTGTCAGCGGTACAAAACCGGCACCCAGTGAACTTTTTGTCACTGCTGGGTTTTCTGTTGTCCTTTATCAGTGTCTTATCTCAGAACTAACGCAGGTAAAGGGGATGAGTGCCTAATTTCCTTTCTGATGCCTTACTCCACTTAAGGTCCTCATATCTCACTCGGCTGTTGCCTGGTCATGGGGATTGCTGAATTCATTGGTACTTCTCTTGCTTCCGTGAAGTTTTCTTGGTAACTGGGTCTCCTGCCGCACTGCCCAAGGGCTGACCAAGACTTGACACCCCTGCACGGGCAAATGCCTAATGCAAAACCCGCTTTGTTACATGCTTCCCATCAGGTAGTTTTGGTACGCCCTTACTCGCCCTGACTTTGAGCTATTGTTCATAAATACCTGACTCATCCTCTCTGTTGTTTAAGGCACTGGAGTTTCTAACTTAGGGATGTAGTTTCCCCGAGGTTCTCTTTGGGGCCTCTGCATTTACTCAAGCCTTACTTAAGTAATCTGCTCTGATAACGCTCTCCCTGTGCTTATATTTCTTTATGTTTAAAATAATGCTTCCTAAGGTCTCTTAATTTACTTACCTCAATTTGCATTATTGGGAGACATCCTCCTGGAGTTTGAAGCCTTTATTGTTCACAGGGGAAAAAGGTTTGTTAGCTGTCAGTTCAGTTCATCTTTTCCCACCCCTTCCTTCATGTTAAACTTCCTTCTGGACTTAATCTTTTACAGTAAAAGCAAGACCTTAACCTCAACCTTTCTCTGTAAGTTAGATTCTTTTGACCTTGCATCATCTTTGTTACAAAGCTTCACACGTTGCAGTACAATAATATTTTTCTTGTGGTGCAATGAACAGCACTGCAGACGCTCTTCCAGATGGGGTCATTTTTTCTCTAAATTAGCAACAGTCTTAATAGTTATTTTCTGTGGCTTCCAAACTATGTGGTACTGCTTGAACGAAAATGTAATTCCACTGAGAGATTTCAAGCCCAACTTTTGCTGGGCTTCCAGAAACTATTTTTTAAAAATATATTTGCGCAGTCAAAGCAAGTTTCCTGGCGTGCTGCGTTTGCATTTTGAAGCTGCATCTTTAGAATCAGATTGGAAATATGAGCATTCTCTGGTATATATTTCTCATAGAACAGAATTTTCATGCAGGCTTTTGTATTAATGTAAGGGTTAGACTATGGCAACTGTGTCTTGAAACAGTTGAAATATCTCTTTGCATCAGGAACAGAAAGCCCAGTTCTCTGCCACCGGAGATATTACACTCAAGGCTTCGCCTCAGACTGGTAAAGTTTCTGTCATTTTAAAATCATTCAAGAATGTAGTTTTAATTTGGACAACTTGCTTCCAAGTCCAACAGAGTCATTTATTCACATGAAACTTCCTTGGAGGGGTGAAGAGGACTCTTATACAAACCAGCCATGCTGCAGACTAGCTGCTCTAGCAAGATGTGAGCGGACTCTCAGGAGCATTTGGTTGAGTTCTCCTTTGTCACAGACAAACGTGGAAAATACAGTAAATCATGAAAAACCTACCAGGATATACTACAAGCCTTAGGATCACAGGTACCTTCTTACAAATTTAAAGCCCTATGGACAAAAAATAAATCAAGAAGCCTCAAAAACTCAGAGTTTCCGAGAACAGCTGGGGAAGTGATCAAGGGACTGGACTTCAACTGCCTGCAATAACGGGGAAGCTGAGAACAAGAAACTCTTGTTTTTGTTTTGTTTTGTTTTGGTTTGGTTTTAAAAAAACCCAACCCCTAAACACCTTTGACAAAGACAAGTTGTATAGCTCCATATAATCCTAAACCCTAAATTTTTTAACAGTTGCAACAGATCTAACTTGATAATTGTCTTTCACTGGGGAATTAGGGGCTCATCCATGTGACCCTGGAAAATGGTGGAGGACACCTGTCAAGGTTTGTTCAGCGTAGAAAGCGTTCAGTAACCTGACAGGCATATGGTCTGTGGGTTTTTTTTCATCATGCTTAACACCAAGGAAAGCTGCCCCTTGAAGAACCTGGAGGGCATGGGACCCCCACACAGGGTAGGGATACAGATCTCAGTACAGATGGTTTTGCCTGAATGAGTGGCAAGAATAATTATATCCGACTGGCATACTGAGAACCCATGAATGTTGGTGATGGCAAGAAAAGTGGGAATTGGTCTTGTACCACTGGTAGTCGGTACAGTGCCTGGATGTTACTACTTTGTGGTTTGTCATGTTTGTTTGTTTGCTTGCTTTAATCCCCAGGCTTCAAATAATCTTTATTAATAATTATAAATGTTATTATTTACAATTTTGTACAAATGAGTGATTTTTGTTATATTGAATTGCTATTTGGTAATCCGCATGATGGTGAAACTTTATTTTGACTGCTAGGAAGCTCTTACTTAGTTTTCAGAATATCAGTTTCTAAATAGTTGGATTTAATTTATTCCAGAGAAATTCTAAGATTTTTGAATGGCTATTCACCTAATATCATTGGCATGGTCAACAGCTACCTATTAAACTTAAACCTGTGCTGTTTCTAAGTGTTTTAAGATTGCAGGATCTGTCTACTGCTTTTGCAGTTTGGTCCCATGTTCTTCTTGTAGCTGTGTGTCCATCCTGGCACATCTGTCCTGAGCCATCCGTACACTCAGGCATTCCCTCTGCTAGGCAGGATTTTTTTAATGCTAAAACCAGAAGGACTGTTCTTCTTTTTTTTTTTTCTTTTAAATTTCATCAAGTGAAAGGCCCTGAACCAACTTCAAGACTTGCCCCTCAGCATCACAACATCTGTGCTTTCGAGGACGGGCAGCTATCGCCCAGTTTGTGGTTCACACGCTACGTTTCGGTGAATAGCCTGGTACAGGGTAGCATGCTCCAGCTTGAGAGCGATGACAGCAAAAGGCACTGGGCGAGACCTGATTCTGAGCAAGAATAGCTCTTTATGTTTGTGCACTCGGAGTTGAGCACATTTTATGTTGGGAGTAGAGAAATGGCTCATCCTTTCATGGTGGAGGCCTGTGAGAAGCTGTTGGAGCTATTGTGTTTCAGGAGAGAAAGTGGGATTTTTGTGTAGCTGAAGTGCTAAAGCTGTGCCAGTGGGGTGGGAGGGATCCCTGCCAACTCCCCATGGGAACAGAGCTGGGAGCACATGAATTTCTTAAGTCCGTGGGGGTGATTTGGTTCAGTTGAGCTCTCCTGTGAAGATGTTGCGAGAAGAGTGCATGTCTTGGTCATAAGGAATTTGTCCATGTTGCATTATTGGATGAGATTTCTATTTAATTTTTAGCTTTACCCTCCGCCTGCATCCTACTGTGCATAAAGAAAATCCTGCTTCTGTCACTTGGGAAGCAGCCGTTTTCCAGTGCTTCCCAAAATTCCCGCCAGAAAGAGATTATGTTGCATCTGACCCAGATGCTTATGGAACACAAAGTATCTCAGCACAGTGAGTTCTGGGAGAGACCGTCACATGCAGGAGCTGATCATGCCAGTGAGGATAGTGTTGGGGGAAGAGGGCTTTTCCTCGGGCTAACTCAAATAACAGCCAAACGCTTAGGTTTTCTTTAGTAACGGAGAGCCAAATGCTGGCTGGCCCTATTTCCAAGCTGGACCTTTCCATTTCTCAAGCAGGAGTGGTGTTCTTGGACCTCTAAAACCTCCAATATATTTTCTCCTCCTGTCCTTTGATTAAAGATTTGTTTGTTGACACTTCAGTGGGTTGTGGCTCTAATGACAGCAGCCCTTGTGTCAACCAAGACAGAGCTTCTCGCTGTTAATAGTTCCTGGCTTTGTCTCTGCTTCCTAGATGTGGTCTGGTAGAGGTTCTAATGATCTTGTAAGTCATAAGTAGGAATAATTCTCAGTGCAAAAGTTAATTAAGTGGATTTCTGTATTTCTCCTACTGTCCCCTGTGCATATCTGTGGACCAGGCGGATGAACAGTGACAATGCTACGCAGATTGCTTTGTCAGGTATTTCTTTTAATAGCTTGTCTGTAAAAAGCAGATGCGTAGGATGAAACAGAAGGCTCCTAATTGCTCAATAAATGTTTAAAAAGTTAGTTATGGACATATTTTAGATAACTTTTCAATGGAAAATAACTGACTAAACCTACCATGGTAGTGTTTCCAGTGAACTAAGTGTGCTATAAAGTTCACATTTACATTTCTTTTTATAGCTCAGAGGATCTCATCTTAAAGGGGTTTTAATAGGTGCCAAATGGTCTCAATATCTGTCAAGGTCAATTATAGATGAGATATATATTATTTTGTTTTTGCATGGACCAGGAAACATGAAGCATCTTACTGGAATTGTTCCTAGAAGGTTTGACCTGAGCAGATGTATGAGGTTTTCATATGTCTTGGTAAAATGCTAAGTCTGAAGCTCAGCAAATTACTATGCTGGCTGTTAACAGAAGATTCCAGCTATGCTGGTTTGGCAGGAAGAGATACAAGAGTGAAAGACTTCCACCCCCGCCAAATGGAGATCTCTTGGTAGGTNCATGTTCTTCTTGTAGCTGTGTGTCCATCCTGGCACATCTGTCCTGAGCCATCCGTACACTCAGGCATTCCCTCTGCTAGGCAGGATTTTTTTAATGCTAAAACCAGAAGGACTGTTCTTCTTTTTTTTTTTTCTTTTAAATTTCATCAAGTGAAAGGCCCTGAACCAACTTCAAGCCTTGCCCCTCAGCATCACAACATCTGTGCTTTCGAGGACGGGCAGCTATCGCCCAGTTTGTGGTTCACACGCTACGTTTCGGTGAATAGCCTGGTACAGGGTAGCATGCTCCAGCTTGAGAGCGATGACAGCAAAAGGCACTGGGCGAGACCTGATTCTGAGCAAGAATAGCTCTTTATGTTTGTGCACTCGGAGTTGAGCACATTTTATGTTGGGAGTAGAGAAATGGCTCATCCTTTCATGGTGGAGGCCTGTGAGAAGCTGTTGGAGCTATTGTGTTTCAGGAGAGAAAGTGGGATTTTTGTGTAGCTGAAGTGCTAAAGCTGTGCCAGTGGGGTGGGAGGGATCCCTGCCAACTCCCCATGGGAACAGAGCTGGGAGCACATGAATTTCTTAAGTCCGTGGGGGTGATTTGGTTCAGTTGAGCTCTCCTGTGAAGATGTTGCGAGAAGAGTGCATGTCTTGGTCATAAGGAATTTGTCCATGTTGCATTATTGGATGAGATTTCTATTTAATTTTTAGCTTTACCCTCCGCCTGCATCCTACTGTGCATAAAGAAAATCCTGCTTCTGTCACTTGGGAAGCAGCCGTTTTCCAGTGCTTCCCAAAATTCCCGCCAGAAAGAGATTATGTTGCATCTGACCCAGATGCTTATGGAACACAAAGTATCTCAGCACAGTGAGTTCTGGGAGAGACCGTCACATGCAGGAGCTGATCATGCCAGTGAGGATAGTGTTGGGGGAAGAGGGCTTTTCCTCGGGCTAACTCAAATAACAGCCAAACGCTTAGGTTTTCTTTAGTAACGGAGAGCCAAATGCTGGCTGGCCCTATTTCCAAGCTGGACCTTTCCATTTCTCAAGCAGGAGTGGTGTTCTTGGACCTCTAAAACCTCCAATATATTTTCTCCTCCTGTCCTTTGATTAAAGATTTGTTTGTTGACACTTCAGTGGGTTGTGGCTCTAATGACAGCAGCCCTTGTGTCAACCAAGACAGAGCTTCTCGCTGTTAATAGTTCCTGGCTTTGTCTCTGCTTCCTAGATGTGGTCTGGTAGAGGTTCTAATGATCTTGTAAGTCATAAGTAGGAATAATTCTCAGTGCAAAAGTTAATTAAGTGGATTTCTGTATTTCTCCTACTGTCCCCTGTGCATATCTGTGGACCAGGCGGATGAACAGTGACAATGCTACGCAGATTGCTTTGTCAGGTATTTCTTTTAATAGCTTGTCTGTAAAAAGCAGATGCGTAGGATGAAACAGAAGGCTCCTAATTGCTCAATAAATGTTTAAAAAGTTAGTTATGGACATATTTTAGATAACTTTTCAATGGAAAATAACTGACTAAACCTACCATGGTAGTGTTTCCAGTGAACTAAGTGTGCTATAAAGTTCACATTTACATTTCTTTTTATAGCTCAGAGGATCTCATCTTAAAGGGGTTTTAATAGGTGCCAAATGGTCTCAATATCTGTCAAGGTCAATTATAGATGAGATATATATTATTTTGTTTTTGCATGGACCAGGAAACATGAAGCATCTTACTGGAATTGTTCCTAGAAGGTTTGACCTGAGCAGATGTATGAGGTTTTCATATGTCTTGGTAAAATGCTAAGTCTGAAGCTCAGCAAATTACTATGCTGGCTGTTAACAGAAGATTCCAGCTATGCTGGTTTGGCAGGAAGAGATACAAGAGTGAAAGACTTCCACCCCCGCCAAATGGAGATCTCTTGGTAGGTAACTGATCCCAGGGAGCAGCTCGGCTGTCGGGCTGCCCGCTGTCTCAAGTCACGTCGAGCCTTCTCGAGGGCTTCGGCAAGCCAAAACTCAAGGGTGAAATGTGCTCTTCTGGTTTCCAGCTCTAAACATGGAGATCAATATCACATCACAACTAGAAGAACTGTTAAAATTGGACAAGCACTGTTTGTTATTACTTATTTTTAAAGCTTAACTCTTAACTAATCACAGAACACTATAGAAGAAAGGAGTCATTCATTTGCGGATGAAGTACTGAGTTACTTTGTGCTCTGTTCTTTGTTTTCTTATCTTGTCTCCACAAATGTGGATTTTAGGGCATCCTTCTTTGATTTCTTTCCTTTATTAACTTTGTCCCTGCCTTTTTACACTTGCAGCTGATTTTTAACATATAAGCAGTAGTCAGTATATATATATATCATATATATATATGCATATATATTTTTGTAGGACTGATGGTGTAGTTGTCTCTAATCTTTAGCAAAACAGTCCATATACTTTAGGATGTGTTGTCAAGCACACCTGCTTTATGATATTTCTGCTTTCTCAAAATTAAGGTCAGGCATTTTCTGAAACACTGACAAGGATATTTTTTAATATTAAATTCTTAAGGACACAGACAACTGTTGAATAAAATGATGGGGAAATACAGTGCTGCAGGAATACTAAAAAACTTGTGAAAGCTCTTTTCAGTCTTCATGTCTACTCTTTCTCTGTTAAGCAGTCAGGATTAATCAGAAGTTCAAATGTAAAATTGTTGGTTTTCTCCCCCCCCCAAGATATATTTGTTTTTGAGACAACCATGTAATTAATAAACCACTACAATGAAAAATATTGAGCATACTGCTCAAAATTGAGAAAGAACAAAATGCAGAAGTTCTGTGATAAAAAAGGATGTTATCAAATGCCATGTTGCATTGGCAGAACTTCTGAACAGAGTTTTCTCAAGCTGGCAAGTTGTAACTTCAGTCAAAAGCCGTTTTTTCCTCCAGCCTGTTTCACATTGGAGCAGGTTTCTCCCCAATTTTTTACTGGGGGACTAGTTACATTAATTCAGAAACAAACTGAAACACTGCCGTAACCCATGGAAAATGCAGGTGTCCACGACCCAACACTGGAGGTAGACATGCGCTTGGGCTAGAATCTGAGGACAACGATCACTGATATGAGTGGATCTGGGATCTGGCACTGACCATCCCAAACTGCACATCAGCATCCTGCAGGACCTGGCTCCTGCGAGAAGGAAGGTGGAAGGATGCAGCGGAGGATGTAGCGGGTGGAAGGTGCAGGAGGGATGTGGGTTTATTTGTGAGGGCCAAGAAGCCTTTGCAGGGAGGATGCTATCAAAGGCCAGGTAAAATGGAGCAAAACAGTGTAATCAGTCTGCCCATAAAGGACTACAGCAACTCGTGTATCTCCCTTAAGAGAAAGTGGTGTTTGCATCTTCATCCCCAATTATTTTTTTTTTAGCTCCATGAACAGATATGATTTCTCACACCCTCTCATTCCACCCAGAACAAATAAATTATACTGAAAAAAAAATTCTCAACTGAAGTGTTTTCTTGTCCTCCTTCCGCTTTATCACTTTGTGCGAATATTTGAAAGGATAACTAGGTGCTAACCTCGAATGTTAAATGTTAGTCCTAACTTCTGCCCATTGTTTACCAAAAATAGTAGGGCCACTGTGTAACATCAATAGTATAAGTAAGTGTCAACACGGGTCACTGATATTTTAACAGAAGACTTGAATTCATAATAAAACCAAGTAGAGGTTTTTAGGGTGAGTTAAATTTATTGCAGCAGCGCCCTCAAGTGCTGTGACACTTTAAAGGTCTGACAGTGTCTCTCCCACAGGACACTGGGGGTTTATTTGCTGGGGCTTGATTTTTTTTTTAGCATGTTCAGCCCAGTAAGGGCGTATAAATTATTTTGGTGTAATTCTGAGTGCTCACACAAATCTGTGAGGCTGTTTAAATTAATAATAGCATGAAAGGAAGTGTGCTGGTTTTAGAATTTCTTTTTTAATTGCTCTGTGGTAAGGGAGGTGTTGTCAGGACCAGTTTGGTTAGACGTAATGAGAGAAGCAGTCCTGGGCAGAGGAGCTCAGCGATGGGCCAGGTCCTGCAGGATGCCAATTTGTAGTTTGGGATGCTCCATGCCCGCAGAGCCCAATGCATAGCTTTATAAACTCTTCTTCAGGTCCCTTTGCCCTTTCTTAGTTTAGCCTGTGGAGATAATGGAGCAGATCTTCTCTGGTGTGACTCATTAACAAAGAATTTGTCTGGATTGAGACCTGGTATTCATTTGGTACTGGGAGAACCGTGTCTGGTAGGCTGTGGACCACTACACTATTTGTCATGGGGTAAACTGTCTAACAGTATAAAGCAACTGTGGTCTGCTAGAGGTGTTACACCATCCTAAAAATGCCGGCATGATTAGGGTTGTGCAAGGGAGCCTGTAGCCCCTGGGCTTGCTGGACTGCGGTTTTGCCAGCAGAATTCCAGCTCTCCTTGGCAGCTGCTGGAGGGAGCCCAGGTTGCAAGCCCGCTCTTCAACTTCTGAGCAATAAAGCCACAGTCGCTTCCAAAATTGCAGCATCTATTTTAACTGTCTGACAAAGCTGGCTGTGTGATTTCCTCCATTCTCTACAATTCCCTTCTGTTAAGCTCTCCACCTCTTTTGTCTCCCAGCATGTATGATCAAAGCAGGTCAACTCATCTTTTTTCAAAAGCAGACTCTCTGAGTGATACTGGTGTGTCTGGAGAAGCAAATTTAGCCCGAGAGAATGATTCCACGGGGGTAATGCAATCATAGCACCTAATAATTACATGAATCCACAAAGCGAACTTTTGAGGCATGGCTGAGAGCAGAAGGCATCAATTATAACACTCCCCTTGTAAAAAAAAGGCCCTTTCTTCCTAATTCTTAAGGATTATTTTTGTAAAGATACTTCAAAGTCTCTATTTTATATTCCTTGCATATACTATTCAAATGTGTCTTTTATAGTGTCCTTTTGTGTGGATTTCTCCAGATCCAGAGGGAACAGCAATTGCAATAGTGATAGCAATCTGTGGAATGAAGAATTGCAACATTTGGGCCATACCCACTCTTAATGTTTGAGTCTTGAATGAGTATTTCTAGACTAAAGCAGGAAGAAAAGAAGAGGTCAGAAGGAAGAGAATTTAGAAATCATTCAATTGTTTGACTTATGAGAAAAATAAAATTGTGACACATCTTTAAAATAAACAAATATAAAGGTCAGTGGCCATCTGGACATTCAGTAGGCCAGGATCACTTGGGCTTTTTTTGGCCACTTAAACAAGGAAGTTTTAAAGCCTTTTTGCCCAAGCGCTGCTTTCTGCTACACATGTGGAGCTTCGCACAACTCCTTCGTTAGGTGACCTCGGGCGGGTTTTGTTTTGCACGAAGCAAAAATGACTGCTTTTCTTTCACTGGAAGTTTTACCCCTCCGGAGCAGTGCTGTGAAGAGTTGAGTTACTTAATTCAGTCCCTATTTCAGCTGCCTTGGTGCTCCCTGGTATAGGCTGGGGCAAGATCCTCCTAATTATTACAGGTAGCTTTCCCCCTTCCCAGGTGAGACACCCAGCAGACTCCTTAGGTTTTCTGGACCAAAGCACAAGGTCAATGTGTGGAATACCGCGTTTTACATGTCTGTAGGCAGGCATAAAAGATGGTGAGCTTTGTATTCATGGGAAAGCTGTTGTCTCTTAATTGTCTCTCTTTTCCCAGCATAATTTATTTTTTCAGTATAGAGGACTTATACACATATACAACTTTTATTTCTGTTTTATTACATTCTAATCCATTTAAGGAGCAAGATGACTCCGTTCCAGAAGGAATTACCCCAGAATAAATATGGCCTCATACAAAGCTGCTCTCACACCCACTTTGGGTCATGGGGACCAGCCTGCCTGTTTGTCTCCGTACCCTGCGCAGGACTGGGATTCTTCTCCCTGGATGTCCTCTGCCACTTGAATTCTGGCATGCAGTTAAATGTACCACTGCGGTCACGGTTTCATATACCTTGAATCCCTAATCCTGCCCTGTAATCCTACATGACCACAGCTAGAGGTGCTAGATTTCTAGTCTTTATCTGAAGGTGAAATGCCCAGCCACGTCTTAGCAGGGGACGCTGGACTGTGACATTTGGAAGCAGCAATAGCAAATCTAAAGGGGCACTCCGCAGTCCGGAGCCTTGGCAGAAACGTGGAAGTGCCTCAGGGCAGAAACGCTCTCCAAGAACATCTTCCAGGGTGGGTGCATGTTATTAAGAACTGGAGTGTATTTTCGTAAGAGATACATGTGCTCCCTTTTCTCTTCCCCTTTGCTTCTGCCAGGCTGGAGCTTGATATTGGAAAGACGTTAAGTGATGAGATCTCTACAACAGTACTCTTTAACGTAGTGAAGCCCAAGCCAGGCACTCTTGACACCAGAAATGGCCATGACACCTGTGTTGGAGCCCACGCAGTTCTGCTGCAGAGGACACCAACAAACATCATGCCCTGTACTGCGGTATCGCAGGAACAACTTGCATTGTTCTCCTTGTTCTTTTTGTTCTCTTTGCACCTGCTCTACCTTCGCCCTCCAAAAAGGAGGGGGGGGAAGGAAGAAAAAAAAAAAGTGGCATTTCCACTTAATGAATACTTGGCAAACCTGCAAGGGGAACATGACCAGGGAGTTTGGTTTTGCTGACAGAAGAGGGGGCCAAAGCTGCGAGGACTGAGGGTGGGTTTCAGCTTAAGAAAGGAAGAGGGTGAAAATGGGAAGGAGCCAGGGAAGTGAAGGAGCAGAGAAGAGGACTGAGGGAGTTTGCAAGCTTGTGTGGCTGGGAAGCAGTTGAAAGTGGAGATTTACTCAGGGCTCAGCCCAAGGAGTGGGCTGGGAGGGAGAGGAGCTCCTGGCTGGAGAAGGCGAGGCAGGCAGCTGGCTTTGCAATAGCAGGTAGGGCAGGGGTAGCAGGGAGGCTGTAATCCAGGAGCCTACACCAGGTGGGATAAGGACCTATGGGCTCAGGGTGCTCCTCAGCAAAATAACCCTTTAGAGATGCGTTCACAAGAAATACGTCAGTTCTGGAACACTTGTTGCATTTTGTAGTTGCCCAACCCAGCTGGGTCCTTTTGGTCAAAAACCTGGATCTCTGGGTGCGCAGGAGAAGCCTCTCCCAAAGAGCCAGCCTGCCCAGGGCAGCTGGGGCCGTGCCTGCCCAGCTCTGGGGTATGGCTGCCACTGTCCTCTGGCTACGGTTTTTACATCTGCAATGGGTTATTATTTGCAACTCGGTTGGAAAAAAAAGTTCCTCGGACTATACTTTGCCTTAATAATAATATCAATTTCTTTAACGTTACTGCGCAAGCATTTATTCATAGCTTGGATGAAGTTGTACTTTTTTGTCTCTGTCTTGTTTCTGCTTTTGAAACCCGGGGGCATAGCGCTTCCATGGCAAATTCAGGCCTTTTGCAGAGATTTCCACTCTCTGCCTGGTTAGAAAGTACTGCCAGCCCTTGGGCTGAACCCTCTTGGTCAGAAAAATATTTTGCACAGCAACCACAACAGGACAGGTTTCTCATGGCAGGTTTGTCCAGGGACGCTTACATCTTCCTGTGTCTTCTGAATGCATGCTTGACTGTCATTCTGCAGCAACTCAGTGAAGACTGAGAGAAAGGATAATCCGGATTTCTTGCGAACGCAGAGACAGTTACAACACTGATAGCAGTGTGGCAGCAAAGTTTCCATTTCCCTGCTTAAAGCATCTCCTCCCAGAAAGGCATTTGCAGAACCAACACTGTATTCTCATATTAGTGACTTTCAGGATTATGGTTTTCAGTGATTTTGTTTCTAGCCTTTCTGAAAGCAGCCTGAAAATGGCACTTGATTGCTAATGTCAGATCATGGGAGGTGGTTAGTGTGAACCGCTACCTGTAGCAGGCATCTAGTGGAAATTGGTAGGAATCTGTATATTACAATAAAAATTTTATAATGCATACAATGAACACAGCTCCAGGAAAAGCCTGACCAGCTTGCTGCACGTCTGTTTTGGTGATAGGTGAAATTTTGGAATGGCACCAGTACACATAGACTCTTTTTGTTCCTGCATAAACAAAGCGATGTGAGCGTATACATGGTAGAGCTACGGAGGGAAAAATACAGCCTCAAAACTCTTGTGCAGATAAGGTATGAGGTGATGTGATTTCCCACTGAGAAGCCAAAATCAAGAAATCAGAAAAGCAACTGAAACGGGGCTATTAGGAGGAATCAGGTTGCCAACTGTTAGAATAATTTTTTCTCTGGGTCCCACCGTGGTTATTACTTTTTTCCTCAGAGCTACGATCTGTGGAGCACTGGCACTGAACTTCTGCTGTCAGTCCAAACAAACCACATTTTCTCGCTCTTAAGAGTACTGAGAAACATTTCAAGTGTACCCCAAAGACTCATAACTGGAAGGTATATTTTCCTTTAAAGTCTTATAACTTTGTCAGGGTTTGACCCCTTATTTTTAAGTGGCTGGGATTTGCACATTTGTGATAAATTGCACCAAGATACTGGTGTTTGCTGGTGGTGGTGGTTTTTGTTGCCGCTGCTCGGTGACGCATAAATTGCCATCCTGCTTCTGAACCGGGATTCTTTGTTTCGGCAACAAGAGAGTAAAGCGAGGAAACCTGTGCTTCCAACAGAGGAAATCTTAAAACACCGAAGCGTGTCGGTATTAGATGGGAGGTGGCGTTAGTGTGGCACCTAGTTTCCCTAAGCGGGAAGGTGTGGTTTCCACTGAACGGGGCACCGCGCCTCACCCTGGGGACTTCATTTTAGTCCTGCAGCTTTTCCTGCTGCACATGTAGTTTGTGAGTCCTGCACAGGTGCTAATGGAAATTTTTCACATTGGATTCAGAAGGCATTAGTAACAGCGAAGGAATAAACCTCGCATTGTTAAAATCTCCTGCATGAATAATTAGCGCAGATAACCCTGCGCATTTATGTCTTTGCCAGCTGTGATGCCACTTGCAGGCCAGCTCCTAGAGCCGACTCTAGCGTCGCCCTCGAGGTGGCTCCAGCCCCTCTCCACCCCCAAACGCAGGAACTACGCCTAGAGTTGTCTGGAGTCAAACCAGGAGCCGTTTCCAGCATCGTTTCTAGAGGCACCTCTAAAGCCAAGTCTAGATTCATTTCCAGCGTCCACCTCCGCGTGCAACTCTGAAGTCATTTCCAGAGCAACCTTCAGACCTGCCCCTGGGTCCAGGCCTGCAGTCACTCCCACCGCTCCCCTGGCGTGGATTAACGTGTTGACCCCATACGGAGCCAGGCTGGAGCTGCCTCCGGAGCCCCCCTTTGCAGTATGCCAGGCGAGGTCCTGCCCTGCGCTGGGGCTGCCCGCCAGTTCCCGGCCACCTCGGCTTTCCGTACGCGCTTCTACATGTTTCAGGCATGCCAAGAAGGGCCTGGGGCAGCCTGCATGGGTGACTGTCCTAGTCTTCTTTTTCTCTTTCTTTTTTTTCCCCGTCCCTTATCCTGATCTCCCCTGGAAGCAGCCGTCATTTCAATGTGTGCTTTGTGGAAGCAGAGCTGTCTGAGCCCTTTAAGCGGGAGATGAGCTCAGGTAGAAGGAACGCAAAGAGCTCCTTTCATCAGCCAGGGCCCCGCCAGCGGCTTCGGGGCATGTCCGGCCAGTTATAAATGGATCATGTGTTGCTATTTTTAGCCAAGAGAGGATTGTAAATATAAAAGGGTATAAAGTGCAAAACTTAGCAACAGTGGCGTTTGTTTGCTTTTTCTTTTTGCCTTTTTTTTTTTCCCCCCTCCCCCTTGGCAGGAATGTGTTTGGAGAGGAATGAAGTTGAAGCAGGAGATTTGCAGGGTGATCGCCTCTGGACTTTGCACCGCATGCAGCTTTTATGTATATATCTGTATCTATATCTATATCTCGCCATACAAAGGAGGGGCAGGAGGAGGGGAGTACGGGCTTTTCTGATGCTTTCTAAAGGCATCCAGAAGCCTAGCCAGAAATGAATCGCAAGCGCTGGAGGGAGAAGCGGGGGGAGCGAGCGGGCTGTGGGTGCAGGAGGGCGAGGGGAGCGGGGCGCCGCGGTGGATGGGAGCCGGGCTGGGATGGGGGAGCGGGGGGTGACGGGGAGGAACGGAGCCCTGCCTGCATGGGGACAGAGTTCAGCAAATGGAAAACACTGACATGGGTAAAAATAGTAACAGCGGGGTTAAAAATAGCATCTGGTGAAATAAATGTGCAGTAACTTCTGAAACCCTCTTGGGAACTTTTCCCTTCTGAGCCGCTTCTGCCCTGCTCCCTGTCCCTTCTCCAGCAAGAAATCCCAAAGCAAACCCCTCTGCAGATGGAAAACATTAAAGCAGCACCCTGCACACTGCAGAGGATGAGCTTTGGTTACTTTTTGACGGTTTTGTGGATTTTGTTTGTTTGTTTGTTTGCTGAAACTTTGTGCCAGAGAAGGGGGACAAGCTCCTCTTTTGCTGAGCCTCTCGCGTAGTCCTGGGACAGACCAGTTAGAAGGTCCTTGGGGTTGTTTCTGACATTTTTTTTTTCCTTCCTTTTTGGTGTGGTTTTTTTTGTGATTTTTTTTATTTTTATTTTTTTTTAATGGTGTTCTTTCTTTGGTTTTTAAGACCCTCATGTCGCTTCTAGGAGTGCAGACTTCAGTCTTGTCGTCCTGCTCCGGCCCCTCAGCCCTGGCAGCAGCATACCCATCGGGCAGACGATGCCAAGCCCTCCGCAGATGTGCAGAGCTGCGGCTCAGGGGCAGCGGCCAGCCCCGGGGTGTCGGGGAGCACCGGGGCTCCCTGCAGATAAGAAGGTGCAGGCTTTTCTCCAGGGGATCGCGGGATGGCAAAGGGGAGGGAGCAGCGAACTCTGCGATAGGAAAGGATGGAGAGACCTTGAGTAGCTTGTGTGGAGCGAAGGGTTGGCTGGACCCTTCTCTTAGTGGGGCTGAAGATGATGAGGGCTCCGGGCAGGGGTCAGGGAGGAGGAGAGGCTGCTGAGCGTGGGATGGGCAGGGGTGCAGGGGAGATGCTTACGAGGACTTGCAGAAATCTCTTTAGAGATCTTTTTTGCAGCTCTGGCTATAAACTTGGCTTGTTTTGACTGGACTAGATAACCGAGGCAGAAAAAATTGTTGGTGACAGACAGGCAGACCTGGTTCCTGAAGCTGCCCCGCCACAGGGTAGGGGCAAACAGAAGGGTCCCGTAGTTCAGAGGCAATTATAATTTTAATCAGATTTTTTTTTTCTTTTTTTTTAAACTAAGTCGCTAAAACTTTCCACCTGGCTTTTTACCGCCCAGGTTAAAGGCACTGGGTGTTTCAGGGGTGCATTTTGTAATGTCTCCTCTCTGGTTAGTTATCTTTCCTGGCGTTGGGTGGAGGAAGTGTCCGGGCAGGGCTGGCAGCCGGGGCTGGCACAGCCCTGCCGACTGTGCCCAGCCTCCTCCGCGCCCTGAGCGGAGCTGCGCGGGATAACCTGACCTGCCCATGGAACCCAGCTGTCTGTACGCTCCTCGGCTAATAACCACGAAAAACAAACACGATAAATGAGATTGCGCGAGTTTCTGTATCGAGACGTTACCGATGCATCTGGAAATCATTGGTTTTAAAAGGCAGGTTGATGGCCCCTGCCTTTTTTCAGGTCCGGTGTTAGCCTCCAAGGTGGTCGCAAGTGCTTCTGCCATGGCTGGAGGTGAAGGGGGAGGGCGATTTATCTGGCAAAGTGAGAAAGGAGGTGAATGTCCTTAATTGTATTTAGCAAGCTAAGCCCTGAGAATTTAATT
>VZTV01072250.1:2650-16346 GCA_013400875.1 Anhinga rufa | reverse complement strand
AAGCTCATTGTCACACAGCACTTGCATTGGAATAATAGGAGGAGATATTGTTAAATGTTGCATATATTTTCTCTCTCTTCTGGGGGAATTTGTACGTATAACATATAACCCTGTGTAATTTCCATCCTGGGCAAATCTCTGGATAAGGAAGACCTTCTGAAGCTGTCCTGGATTCTCACCCTAGTGCCATGACTTCAAATAAGCTTTTACATGAAACGTGGACAGAGAGGAACATGGGGCATGTTTATGCCATAGTTTATATTTCACTTATTCATTGTTCTTTATTGTAATTTCTCCCAACTGATGATAAAATGCTTATAAAGCATTGGGCTGATAATTTGCAGGCTCTCCTGCTGCTCTGTTTGTTATAAAGCTACTCATGTCTCCAGGAGAGTCTTTCTTCCTTTTGGATTTATGAGCCTAATGAACCACTGTTATTCTCCATCACAGGAGCCAGTGATGCTGTGACATTATAGCAGGAAGATTTGAAAACTTATGAGAAAGCACTTGGAACAAAGTGCTGCTCTTAATAAGTGCCTCTTGTCTTCAGTGTGGTCTGAGGAAGATCTAAGTGAGCTAATGAATGAAAAGAACAGACCGAGTCCTGCACTAACCCTGCAAGCTCCACTGCAGAGTAAGTAGTGCTAGAGACAAATGCTCTGCTGGGATGAACAGTATTTATCAGTGGCAGGATGCTGATACACAGCTCCACCAAAGGACCCACTCAGCATACAAGGAGCCTGAGTCCTCAGGACTGCTTAGATTTTCCAGATCAGGATTGTTGGGAGTATGAGACTAAATAAAATTAAATTGAACTGCAATTAAATTTAAGTTCCACCTTACTGAAGGGTCTTTCACTGGAGTTCAGCTGGCTGACCAGATAGCCTTTTGCCCCCTAGGCACTCTAGATTCACTCAAACACATCTTCTTTCTGGGGCCATTCTTGACAGTCACCAAATTCAGATAATTTCAAACCAAAGAAATGGAGGTGGGGAGTCACTTCCTGAAGACTAGCTGCAGACTGCTGGTCACCTTGTTATTTCTGTAGAGGAACACATTTCTGCCCTACCATGGGAGGACACAATAAAGAGAAAGGCAATACCATAGCTAGGCCAGCCCCAGGCTATTTAGGAAGTTATAGGTCATAACCCACACCTTCATCTCCACCTGGAGACCATTAAGAAGCCCATGTAAAGCCTGGAGCACATTGGCTCCCAGTGAGATGTCCAGAGTTAAAAGAATGTCCTGTTCAGACCCCCCTTGTACAAGCTGTTGTTATCAAAGAGACAGTTCTTGGACCCAAAAATTTACTTCAGCTAAAAACGCGTGGGGAGCAAAACAGGAGTTGCCTGGTGTTAAGCAATAAGTCAACAGCAGCACTAGACGTAGAACCCAGGCGTCTCGGCGGGGAGTGCAAGCAAGACACCAGTATGCTCTGGCAAGGTTTCTGCTGCCTTTGGCTGTTCTGCTGGATTCCCAGAGACAAGTGGGTTGAGCCAGTTGAGCCATGCTTGCCTGTTGGGGCAGAACTTGAGATGATGCCAGTCCTTCCCTAAGTGTCCCTGTCTGCAGAGCCAGCTGGCTCCCTCCAGGCTTAAATCAGAGTGTCAGACAACACCTCTGCAGCATGGCTTGGTCAGGGAGCTTACCTGTAGGGCAACCCTGAGCCATTGGCTTCTGTGACAGTCTTGACATACCCCTTGTTGTCCAGGGAGGATGCTAGAGGTTGTTGGAAGTTATGTTTGCAGGTGAGCAGTCTTGCCAAAATAATGAGACCTACCACCACACACGATGCTTAAGCATGCTGTCACTCTGTGTATTACTCATAAAAGCTCTGCTGTCTTCAGTTACTCTGTAATCATCACATCTTTCATCATGGCAGATACATCTCAGCAATTGTATTCATTACAAAACCACCATGGCATAATAGGAAACAATGACATGTTCCCTCTTTTTTCCATGATACAGTGGAATTGGGAACTCAGTGCAATACAGGTCATTTAACCAGCAAAATATGTGAAAGATGTATGGCGACATGCCAATCAGTGCTTTGAAAAGCTCAACCTAGGTGACTTTGTTTGTTAAAAAGTATTCAAAAGCCCCAATTACAATCAGTTAAAAGCAATAAGCATGCAAATTATTTTAAAACAAACTTTAATTAATTTCAGCATATGTTTCACTTAGGCTGATTAGTCAAATCTGATTTTCTGAAAAGAAACAATAAACATCTGCTAATGATGATTTACATATTACTGCTCACATGGCCTGCAGTGTGTTCTGTGGCGATGGAGGTTCTGCACAGCACAGGGAGAAAATGTTGTGCCGTGCCAGCTACCCCCAGCCTGCAGCCATCAGGTACAGAGAGCAACAAAAATAATTCTTTGCTAAAATGGCTAGACATGCCCTAAAAGAACATGATGGTGTTTGTATGAACAACTGTCCCAGTAAAGGCTTTCTTTTCTGTTAAACACTCTTTGGATGAGAAGCAAGTAAAGCAGCCTGAAGCCTGGGCTCACAGGACCCCAAGCTGAAGCTCTCCACAGCCTGACCTTGGTACAGACCCGTAGTCCAAGATGCCAAGTGAGAAGCTATTCAGGCAGCTGCATTCAGAATAACAAGAAGGGCTTAACCTATTGTCCAGACCCCACTTCCCTCTAAAATCAGTGGAAAAAAATTATCGTTTGCTATAAACACATAACTTAGCCAACACAATTGTTTATTCTCTGTCCATTATATAGGGAGACAGGATGTGATAATCTTGCATAGTCAGGAGGCTAAATCCCTCTTTATGCCTAAGACTCCATCGTGGGAGGCCTGAATACAGCCCGCTCATACCTTTGGGCCTGTAGCTCACAGTAATGTAAATATTTAAAAGTCCATGGCATTTTATATTCACAAGGCTGATAATAGAATAGCTTTAATATCCTTACAATGCCAAATCCAGATTAACGTGATAATAGTGGCTCCCAAGAAGTTTATTACCACTCATACCCAATATGTAGTAATCCTACAGGGGAAAAAAGAAGTCCTGCCAATGTATACTGCACACCAAGCTGCAGGATGTTGTATTCCAAGAGTTATTTCAGTTGTAGAAACCACGTGGCGCCATTACTTGGCATGAAGAGAGGATAAAGAGAGAATAGTCTATGACAGGTGTTGCTTTAAATATTTTGAAGATATGCATCAGGAATAGTTCATAAAAGTGCTTCCAAAGTAGCTCTTACACCCACTGGGCTTGGCAGTCCTCACTCTTAAAAAACATGAACTTGGCGCAGTAGTCTCCTAAATCTTTTAAACTAGCTTAATCCTCCCAGTAATGAAACGTGCACTCAGCTAGATGGGTGCATTTATCTGAAACTCACTTATTTACAAGCAACTAAAACATTAAATTAGCTGGTCCCAGAAGGCAGCTTTGTACTTCCCAACTCTTCTGCTATCATAAATCAACCCATTCAAGAGGGTGCTACATTTGTTTTTCCCATTCTCACATTCTGTATGAACAATCATTCCCCATTTAATGCCAAAAATGATCCTCTGGAGATGTCTCTGCATGATTCTGTGATTTCTGGCTTCTGTGGGACTAAAAGTACGTGTGTGTTGGCAGACATCAGGAGGCTTGCAAAATCTGGAGCTCTGGGAATGTTTCAAAGGAGGTTCCTTTACCAAACAATGCTACTGTGGTGTGGGCATTGAATGTGAATGATAACACGAGGATCACCACATTTCCACCAATTACCTCTCTGCAGAGAGCAATCCAGCAAGCAGTAAATAGAGCTGTTCTTCAATGTATGCGCCTTTTATACCAATATTGCTGTGGAAGCTCAAGTGCCCAGAAAGACAGCTAGATGCACTCATCACAACCACTCAACACTTTCTGGGAATACTAGTTCTGCAGAAGGTTCTTGTATCTCCTCCACGGGGACAGAGAGCAGCCTTAATTTATTAGATGTGAAGAGTTCACTCCTGTCGTGGTTGAACCCCAACTGGCAACTAAGCCCCACGCAGCCACTCGCTCACTCCCCCCAGTGGGATCGGGGAGAGAATCAGAAGGGTAAAAGTGAGAAAACTCATGGGTTGAGATAAAGACAGTTTAATAGGGAAAGAAAGAGCCGCACACACAAGCAAAGCAAAACAAGGAACTCATTCACCACTTCCCGTGAGCAGGCAGGTGTTCAGCCATCTCCAGGAAAGTAGTGCTTTGTCACATGTAATGGTGACTTGGGAAGACAAACGCCATCACTCCCAACGTCCCCCCTTCCCCCTCCTTCCCCCAGCTCTGTTGCTGAGCATGACGCCATATGGTGTGGGACATCCCTGGGGTCAGTTGGGGTCAGCTGTCCCAGCTGTGTGTCCCCTCCCAACCCCTTGTGCCCCCCCAGCCCCTCGCTGGTGGGGTGGGTGAGAGGCAGCAAAGGCCTTGGCTCTGTGCAAGCCCTGCTCAGCAGGAACGAAAACATCCCTGTGTTATCAACCCTGGTTCCAGCACAAATCTAGAACACAGCCCCATACTCGCTACTGTGAAGAAAATGAACTCTACCTCAACCAAAACCAGCACAAGTCCCCAACCTTCTGCCCAGCTTGGTGAAATAAAGGATTTTCTAGGATTCCTCACCAGCATATTCACTAGTGTGTCCTTGCTCCATTATGCTATTTCTGCATAACGAAATGTGCAGTGGTCAAGTAGCACCAATATATAAGATATTTTCAGCTTTAGGATTCAAAATTAGTATTGAATCTTCTCTTTAGGCAATTCCTTCCACAAATTACACTTCTCCAGCAGGAATCACTGGTTCATGACTGCAGAGAATAACACACCTTGGAAGGAGGAAACACCAAAGCAACAGGAGATCAAGGCTCACAACTGGTAGCTGAAAACATCATCACTAAGCCAGCCAGGCCCTGGGCAATCATGGACCTTCTCCACACTTCATCTCTGACCACACAGTAATGCCAGTTAGCTTCTATCAGAAAAAGTAAGCAGCTCTTGCAAGGTTAAATAATTTCATGCAATGTGACCTGAAGATCAGAATTTGCCTTTTATTGTTCTTTTATAAAGTGGCACATTAGAGAGTTTAAAAAAAAAATAATAAATAAAAAGGGTGCTTTTTTCATTTGCCTGAGAGAATGGCATATTCAAAAATACACCTTCATTTGCCTTTTTACACCAAATTATCATCTGTCACCTGATCGTTTCAGCTGTACAACTACTACGAGGATTTCCCTTTATTCTGGAACATTTTCAAGTACTGCATTTAAAACAGTGCAAAGAGCAGCACCAGGCCTGAGAATGCAATCAGGACCACAGAAATAGAAAAGTATCTGTTTCCACAGAAACTTTTAGAAAAGAAACAGCAACTCTTCATTCATTCCTGTATCTTCTTTGAGGTCTGGAGTAAAGATTTGCTGGGAAAATGAGTTACATGTGAATATATCAGATGATGAGTCAGAAAAGCTCTGGTCAAGAATTCAGCAAACCTCAGTTTTACCAGTGTTCATATGCTTCTAAAACAAGATCCTGAGGAGCTTCTTGTCAGGCACAGGAGAAACTGGGCACTCTGGATATGTGGCTTTTATCAGCCAGCAAACTGGATATATGTGTGAGATCAAGGTGGCTTCTCACAAATCCTACTCTCCCCTAAATACAGGGCTTCTCAAATTTTGTTGGCCTGGGAACAACGGTGAACAAAAACCATTCTGCCAGAATCTCAGATTTTGCTCATCTTGCCTGCATCAGTTCAAACATTTTAATTCCCTGGTGATAAAAACAACACTGGAGGGTCTCAAAGATGATACAAGAAGCCTATGTTGTAAGAGACGGGCTCTTTTCTGATGGGTATCAAATAACACCTCTGACCTCCTCTGGAAAAAGTGAGAAAGGGGAACAGAATAAAATATACAATGTGATAGCAAAGCTCCTTGTCTTTGAGAGCAAAACTCCCATCCTGTGCAAAGAATATGAAGGAAACAGATGTTCCGTATGGAGTTTAATGGCTAGATCATTGAAGGGATAACATAATTTCTCCTATCTGTGTGTGCCTTGCTCAGACTAGTACAGCAAAACTTTTTCCTCCTGACATAACGATTCTTGATTAAGGACCAGATTCTGACCAGCTCCAAGGTAAATGAGCAGAAATACCCTGATGGCACTTCCCCCATAAGTGCCCTGCATTAGAAGCTGAAAAATCAGCCCATGTGCCCAGGGGAGCACAGACACCTTCCGCTGTAGGTTTCTGGAAGTAGGCATTTCTCAGTAGGAACAATCCTAGCAAGGACAGGACAGAGGTGAAGGGGTTTCTGGGCAGCCTCGCTTCCCAGCTAGTGACTACAAGCAGTTATGTTTTGGGGCCCACAGGCTCACGTCAGTTGCAAACCCCAGTTATGCAACTGAGTTTCCACCAAACTGACTTTGAAGTGTCCTGGCCACAGACAGGGTTTCAGTCCTCCGCTCTGAGAGCCAGCAAAGACTGCAAGTGTCTCAGTCGCCCTGGCAGAGAAGGTGCACAGCACTACACCCTCTGTGCTGTGCCATGCTTACTCAGTAATCTTGAGGCAATTGTGGACAGAATTTGTCCTCTAGAAGGTCACAATTGAGATTTTACTGCCAGGCCACACACCCTCTCTCAGTTTTTCATTTTAGGTTTTGAGCAGTTGTATTGGGTGCTTTTCAGGTCATCTCCTTTACTCTTAAGTTAACCCTGATCTCTGTCTACAAATAAAAGCAGAGAACACCAAGTACATTGCTGGGAAAGTCAATAGTTAAGAATCACCTACATGACCATGTTATGTCCATGAGAGCTCCTAGAAAAAAAGGTCACCACATATTTATCTGGCTGCATGCTCAGTAGGAAGTATGCTCTATGAGAAGTGCTTTTAGCAACAGTTAACATTTTCAAGACAATATGTCAGCTAACGGTAACCTTTGAGAGGAGGGTTCAAAGAAAGGTTAAGGGAAGTTAACCTAAATAGCTTAGAGAAATAAAGAGAAGTGTTGGAGGTAATTAATACTTGAGAGGAAATAATGTAAAGGAGAAGAAAGGCTTATTTAAGGTTGTCCAAGTGCAATGTACTACAAGAGGTAATGGCTTTAAATTAAAGAAGGGCAAGTTTAGATTAGATAACAAGAAAAAACTTTCCAACAGGAACAGTAATTCAACAGCATAGCAGTCTGAAGAGAGAAGCAGCGCAAGCATTATCAACAGACACATTCCAGTCGACGCCAGCTAGCACTCTCAGAGGGAAAATACCTGGGATAAACCGCAAGAGCTCCTGGTGATTTGACTCAACAATCCACAAAGACCATTCCAAACCCAACATCTATGATCCTGTGATTAACGTACACGTCACCTATTAATCTTACATGTTCCAATGGCTACCACTTCCCATTTAAAGCATGCCCACCTGACATAGATGGATGGTGGATTGTAGAACCATAATGTAGCCCTACAATGGATTATTGGTCTGATCCTCCCCTCAGCCATGCATCACATCTCACCTCATATATGTTATGTTACAGTAAATTTTCAAAGACTGGCTCCCTTCCCCAGAAAAGCCAGCTGCAAGAACCAAGTTGGAAAAGCTAAGAAGTGTTTCAGGTATTCATTTAGCAGGGTGTTTAGCTGATCACAGTTTGTAAATGTGCTGGAATGTTTCAAAATTAAAATGATTGGATCTTCTAACAACATGGCATCAGCTCCTATTTTATGAGTTTATTTGCCATAGTCTTTATAATTCTGAAAGATTCATATTTCCTTCCTCAATCTCATAGTTTTCCTTCAGCCTACAATATTATCTGTTAACCTCTTTGTTTGCAAGGCCAGTTGTTCAACTGAACTTCAAAAAGATTTGATGGCTTCTGGCAGGGAATAGAAAATACAAGATGTTGCATAGTCTGAAAGAGGAAACAGTATAGGATCTCATCTATCACACAGTATACCATGTAATTAGCAGAAGCATTGTTTCACTCTGATTAAAACCATATCCCTCACAGCATAGTTGTTCTGCTGTGGATGTTTCTAAACCCAGACATTCCCTCAAGATTAAAACTTCTCAGAAAAGTATGGGGAAGTTGAAGACATCCCATAGCAAACTAGTAACTGGCTCCAAAAGAACAGTGGTTGTTCTCAGTGAGGGTATCAGTGGGGCAAAGAACTGCAGGATTAGGGCCAGATCAGCTGTGACAATTATGTGCTTAGCCACCACTGAAATCTGAGAGATGCTGACCCATGCTGGGCTAGAAAAACACGGTCAGAAACACAGCCATGAAACTAGGGCTCCTGGGTTTTCTTCCCAGCTTCACCATTGACTACCCACAAGGTTGTGTGCATAATAACAATTCAGTGCAGGCTTGCAAGGGTTAATTTATGGACTTTGAACCCCTTGACCTAAGGTTAGGTTATGCCTCCCCCACAGCTGCAAGATGAGATAGAATGAAGCCTTAAAGGGTTTGCTTGGGAGACTTGAGAGCAAGATTTGCAGTCTTGGCTCTCAGCTGAGGGATGAAACCCTAGCCAGTTCCAGCATCACAAAGTTTCTCACAGGCTAATACAGCCTGCTGAAAGCAGAGGTTGGATCTCTGGAGCAGCTAGTAGCAAAATCATCAGCTAGTAACAAAACCCAAGCTTCTGATAGCCACCCATCCTCAGATGCTTCCTCAGTGATTGCGTAAATCATCACACAGGCAAAGTCTGTGTCATGTCTTTCTCCTCATGGGCTGTCCCCCATGGCCATTATTGGTGCAGATTCCCCGCTTTCAGGCAGAGTTCTGTGACAGGGCAAAGAAAGGGGTCTGCCTTGGACTGGGAAGAGTTACAGTTTTCTTTACAAGAAAAATTCTGCTCAAAAGTTAACAATAAAAAAATTTTAGATTGCCAGGGAAAAAAAAAGGCAAAAATTATGCTTTACTACTATTATATTTTCCTGGGCAGCTTTAATTTTGCTTGTTATTGCACATACATTACTATACAGTCTTAGATGAATGGCCTCACAGACACAACTAACCATAAGTGGCCTACAAACCTATATCCATCCTAAGTCTTGGTGGATAAAGAAACAAGAAGACTGGACATTCAAGTGATGAACATTAAACTCAGCATGGGAAGAAGGTTATCTTTGTAATCATTCATATGCAAGTTTCCTACTTAATGTCCTATTACTTTGTATAGATATAAGAAGTTTGGGGGGTAAGTGGTCAAATATAATTCTGCTACTTTGCACCTCTTAAAGTAGGTTTTAGAGGTGACATCTATAAATCACTCGTACCCCCAAAAACTTGCCAAACACATGGTCAAAAATAGTTCTTCCTAATGTATTTATCACCCAGTCTTCTTACTTCTCTACTTACCAGACCTAGATATGATTTCCATCACTGAAAGGTTTGGGTAGTATATCTAGCTATATTAGTCAGGCCAAACGATTAGTGGCAGAAAATTGTCCAGGGTTCAACAGCAGCATTTAATCTTACAGCTGCAATGTAAGGTTCTCCCATCCCTCCTCTCAGCAGGTTAATTCATGAAGGTTTATTGATGGCTGCAGTGACAGTGGGCTCAGAAAAGGCAATACAAAAAAAAAAAAGGACTTTAAAGAGGAACTTTAAGAGAAAAGGAAGAGAAAAAAACATTGACTTATTATGCAGACCCTCAGATAGACCCAGCTCTAGATGAACAGAATTCAGCTTAAAAAAGAAAACTTTAACCTGAATAAAGTTGAGTAAAAAGTAAATTTCATTTCTGCAAAGAAACTCATGGGCCACTGCTACTGGCCAAGACTATCTCAACACGGCACCTCATCACACGTCTCTGCTAAAGAAATTGGTGCCTTTACAACTTTTATTGCCTTAGAACAAATGTCACATTCTGCCCCAGCCCTGTTGCTCTCTGCAGAGTATTTCACATGCTCATGTTTATCCTTAGAGCAACTAGAAGCCTTCACAGGAAAATGAAAGAGAAAAACCCACAGTTCCAAGTTCCTGTAGCAGAACAGACACACTCCCATATCTGCTCAGGGAATCAGAAATTGGTGCTAAAGTACAAGATTCTCTCTGTAAGTTAAATTATCTTTCCTCTGAGGAAAAAGAGCTGCACAGTCATATTAAATATGGCTGTCTTCAAAGACCACATGACCATACATTTGCCAAAAGTTTAATAGAGCTAAGTTGGCTATGAAGTATGAGCTGGATATTTGAAGAGATTTCGGCTCATCAAAGGAATAAGATATTTAGAACAGCTGTCCGACAGGGACAAGAAATTAAACCCACTTTAAGGTGGAGCTTAATAAATGAATTAGAGAAATTGAAGGATTGACTTGTCTGCAACATGATAATATTTGGGGAAATAAAGTGTTCTTGTATGTCATTGATTTTCTCCTGGCATCAGTTTCAGTGATGTCTAGCAATGTTACAAGGTGATCTGCGATTTCTAAGTGCCGCCACAGTTCAGGTGAAAGGTTACAGGTAACATGGTCTTTCAGAATAAAAGCTATATTTGTGGTTATAATCCACTTAGACTTGCCTATAGCTCTTTTTTTTAGTTCTTGCTCCATCATCTGCCTCAGATGGTAAATGCCCCTTGTACTGCACAAAAAAGCTTGGAGTCAAACAAGCATTAGTTGTTGATATTTCAGGTTTCTTCATGAACTACCCCAGCACCCGCAGCCTACCCAGCATACCTTGGATCTCCAGCCATCCACCCCACACTTTCCTGTGTCCATGCCCACCAACAACAGCATTCACTCTGTTGCTCCCAACCAGCTGTGGCTGAAGCCAACAAGACACTTTCTGCGTGACTGCATTAGGCACTGGCTTCAGCTCTTCCTTCCCAGCAAAACAGCAAGAGTGACATGACTAATTTGTCTGCTACTCCTGCAGCGCAGCCTGTGCTTGGGTGTACCCGATGCCTGCCCAGAGTCCTGGTGACTTCAGTGGAGCGTGGGTGTGCATGGCTATCTGCATGCCTCAGAGCACAGCTGCAGCATCACAGTAGTCTGTAACAAGGGAGGAAAATGAGCAGCAAAACTCTCTTCTGTAGCCATTGGCAGTGACTATACATCATATATACATACATCTACACGCATTATTTTTCTACACGAGTGTGATACTTTGCCCGTGTAGCCACACAAGCCCCTGCCACTCATGCTCCAAGGAGCTGGAGATCAAAACTCACCCACTGCCTTTAGTCCCTCATCAGACACCAAAGGCATTCACACTCCAGAACAGGTTTCTATGAGCCTTTTATTAATATTGTACATTTCTTGGGTGACTGAAATTACTCAGTTTCTAGCTTGCTGTCTTACAATTCACATGGGCTTATTATTAATGGCCCAGTAAAACAATATACAGCCTGTTGTATCTTAATTCAGTAGTCAGTAATGACCAACTTAGAGAAAACATTTTAAACCTATGGGTTTTCTAAGGCCTTTTGAAGGTAATGGCAGTAAAATATGCATATATTAATGTTACTTGCAGAAGGCAGAATATAGTGGCAATATAACCAATAATACAGCACTCTGTAATAAAAATTGAAAATTCTTTTCCCTAAGTGTAAATATAAAATACCTCTGGGGGACATATCTAAAGGAAGAGTGTTTCAATAACACATAGTTAAACTCAAAATTATATTTTTCAAAGCTATCCAAGTATAGTCTAATAAATAAACCATAAAATAAAACAACATTTTACAAGGAAGACTCATACTGTATTTCAAGCTTTTTGCCACTCTTAAAATCATTATTTAATACAGACAGTTTTAGTCACAAAATTTCAAGAGTTTATTCAATGTCTTTTATGTGCTTTACAAGGTTATTAGAGAATTTATTTTCTCTTTCCCTTACAGATTGGAAGGTGGGCAGTGATATATGAGCTTTCACATTTTATTTATTCACCAAACTGTTCCAGATGTGATCCCATCATTTATCCACTGACACATCAAACCTGCTGCGTGACCTCTACAGTGACCTCTTTACAACATTTGCTTTCATGCTCTTAAAGTTATAGCAACTTAACAGTGCTTGCTTCAGTGGGAAGACAAGAGAACTGATATTGGGGGGGGCTATAATTTAAAAATAATAAAAATTTAATTCATCTCCTACAATATGAAAACTAAGTCCAGCTGGTAAACTAGCCAGTGGAGTTATATTCCCAGAAATGTTTCAATCATGCTTTACTCCAAACAGTATTTCACTCCATGGACTTGGAATGGTCTGGATTTGCACAGGTTAAATTTAGTGGGCACTACGTCTTTCTCCACTTCTTGTGATTTGTCACAGCAATAGGCACTCTTGGGGTGATACGCCTTTCCTTACTATACATCACTAAATAGAATGAGGGTCCATCTGCAGTTTTCCTTCTTAAAGGGAAAAAATTGCTTATAGTGTATCCAAAATGTCCATTAACTAAAAAATATCTACATCATTATGACCTTAGCATTATGCAAAAAAAGAATTTTGGCGTCATGACTTAGGGAGTCAGTGAGTACATGAAATTATTTCAGGTACAGATCATTCATTCCAGCCAGCTCCCAAAGCCCAGACCTGGCCAGCTGGGAGTTTCCAAGTCTGGTGAACTTTTCCTTAGTATTTTTTTTTTTGGTTTATGTACTTCCATATTTGGGCTGATACCAGCAGTAGACATGCTTCCATTGTGGTTCATGCAATATTTATGGCCCAAGAGGTAGCAGGGAGTATCAAGAAGCAAGCACACACACACATATGCATACATACCCCCATTCACACAGTCTGAATACAGAAGAGTTCTAGCCAAGGGATGAAGCTTTTATAGCATGAAAAAGATGCTGCACACCTTCTAACTAACAACTCCCTACACTTTAATTTCACTTAGAAAAATTCCCACCAACTTAAACAGAGGTGTTCAAGTAATGTGTAAGTAAGAAATAAGTAAAATCTGGGAAAGGCTGTAGTGAGAACTTCTGGATGGCCTTTTGGTTTCCATGTGCTCAGCTCTTTGCTTTACCCACACTCGCTGCAGATTCATTTCACAAAAATGTCTGAATTTTTTTGATTCATATCAAAGCAAAACCTGAATTGTGAGGCACTGAAGAACCCCCCAACCTTTTTCCTTCTCCTCTTCTCTCTTCCCTCCCTCACAAAGGTGATCAGGATACATACCACTGCAGGGCAGACATCTGACCAGCCCCAGGTAAAAAAAAAGAGGAGCAGAATAATCCCTGCAAGTGGTTTTCAGCAAACCCTCCCCAGAGCTATGTACAGACACCTATGGTTAACCCAAACACGGGCTTCTATTTCAGTGACTTTTAACACAGACCTAAAAACTGAGCTGAAGCTGAGCTTGTAAGATTTACACTCAAAGTAGAAAATCAGATTCAATCCTGCCACATTTATCCCCTCTCAATAACACAATGTTCTGAAACTGGGTTTTAATTTTTTTTGTTGAAATGATGAGGCTTCAGAGTAAGATCTTAAACAGCCTTTTTTTCCAATATTAGTTCATCAATAATGGAAAAATGACAACAAAGAAAATGCACTTGTTTCTTTAAGTGTAAAACAAACCACAAAGCAAAGCTGGTAGAAAAACAATGCATTAACTTCATGTGCTTTGAAAACAGATGAACGGTACAAATAGTAGATCTGAAGATGCCAGCAGGAGAATTTTACAAAGCTATCTAGAAGTACTGCTTCCAGGTTAAGTGATCACAGAAAGATTACAGTAACACACCACCACTAAGTG
>VZTV01072248.1:7788-17981 GCA_013400875.1 Anhinga rufa | reverse complement strand
ATTATTATTATTATTATTTTCTGCTATCAGTAAGAATTATCTTCATCAAATAAATAAATATAAGTCCTTCAAAGAAACAAAACAGGGAAAGTCTTTCCATACATTTTGATACTGCTGCAAGTGCCACCAAAACAGTGACCACTACCTTCATTGTGAACAGCCCAGTGCAAGGGCAGCTCTGGGGAAGACACAAGAATGCAAGCCCACAACAGCACCCTTTTCAGTTGGTCTGGACTGGGCTGGGAGAGATGAAGATCTCATGAGCTGTCACGAGAGTGAGCTTTGAGGATGTTTCTGAGTACTGATTCATTTTTATGCCTGCAGTGGACAGGGTTTCTGAACACTCTAAAATTCAATGCATAATTCTGACAGGAATGAGGGGCTTTGGGATTTTTTTTTATCCCTGCCTAGTGTCATGGTTTTGGCTGGGATATAGTTAATTTTCTTCACTGTAGCTGGTATAGTGCCTGGTTTTGGATTTAGTATTAGAATCATGNGCTAATGGCACATTGATGCTTTAGTTGTTAAGCAGGGGCTCAGTTGCACTAGTCAGGGGCCTCCGCAGCTTCCCATGCTCTGCCAGGTGCACAAGAAGCCGGGAGGGGAGGGGCCACAGCTGTGACAGCTGACCCAAACTGGCCAAAGGGATATTCCATACCATATGACATCATGCTTGGTATATTAACTGTGGGGAGCTGGCCAGAGGAAGTACCGATCACAGCTTAGGGTCTGGTGGTGTTGGTTGGTGGGTGGTGAGCAGTTGCATCACTTGTTTTTTTTCCCCTGGGTTGTTTTCAATTTCATTATATTACTATTGCTATTGCTATTTTATTTTAATTATTAAACTGTTCTTATCTCAACCTGTGAGTTTTCTTACTTTTGCTCTTCCGATTCTCTCCCCCATCCCACTGGGGTGGGGGGAGTGAGCAAGCAGCTGTGTGGTGCTTAGTTGCTGACCGGGGCTAAACCACGACACCTGGTCATGCTGGTGGCAACACAACCCCACTGGCCCTGCTCTGCTTTGGTTCCCATCTCATGGCTGCATCTACAAGGCTCTGCAGGCAGTGTGCCACAAAAGGATTTGTTTCCCTATCAAATGCCAGTAGAAGGTAAGAATGGTAAAGATGTAACAGTTTGTTGTGATCTCTTAAAATGATGATTATCTGTAAATGCTGGTTTTTTGAGCTAAGTCTGTTGCTCACTTCTCTTTCAGGTGTAAGAGCTATTGGTCATTTCTGAAAATATTGTCCAAAGTCTGCCTTTAGAGAGCTATCTGAAGTCCTGCGGTCTAAAGCTTTGAAGTGCAAAATATTAACCCTAAGTCAAATCCCTGAGATTTCAGTTCATGTGCACTGTGATAAAATACATTTATATAAATTCTACTGCATATAAATTCATTATGATAGACAACAGCCTTGTTTTCTTCCTCTAAAAAGAAACAGTTTCAGTAAGGAAGTATCAAGCAAGAGTGATCTTCCACAGCTATAATTTACAAGAGAAGTATGCTTCATGATGAACAGGAGATAAAAGCTGCCTTGAACAGCTTACAGATTCAATAGACAGGTAATATATCCAAAGACAGGCTCAATCATTCAATAAAGGGCCAAAAAAAAGCTTTTTATTGAGTGTGGATTTGATTTTACTCAGTGTATTTTCATGTTACTAAGCCATTCACATGGGGATTTTTGTCTCCTTATCTGGATTACAGAGTAAAACAAGTTTTCCTAAATGGGCTGCATCAATCCAGACATTCCAGCTAAAATTCTCAGCACAAAATCCTGCAAGCTGCTGCAAATAATTATTAGGCATATCCTTTACCATTTCTGAGGCGAAGCTTCAGATAGGAACAGGAACACTACGTAGTATTTTAGTGATGTTTTTATTAGATGGAAAGAAAATATGTGACTAATTCTTAGTTCAAGGAATTGCTCGCAGTTATGTAGTTAACTTCTAATTTATTGCCAAAATTTATTTGCTGTTAGGTGACATTGACTCTGGTGACCAATGCCTCAGATTATTTTTTAAGGAACAATTTTATAGCTGAAAAGACCACATATTACAGAGCCATTTATAAAGTTTAAATGTCTTAAGCTAACAATATGTGATTGCACAGCCAAAAGTGAAAACATTATGGCTTGCTAGGAGAACTCGTAACTCTAATACATGGTTATGAAATTGGGCTTACGACAATGAAAACACAGCTTATGTCAGCACACTTCCTCTAATGAGGCTGCAATTGTAATAGAAATCTCTGTGCTTCATCTTACCTAGGCACTCAGCTTATGCCTGTTCCCTGATTGTTCTGATTTCATGCAGTCACACTATGAAGCTTTTGTATGAATATTTAATACTGCGATTTGCATTACATTGGTGCCTCATTGTGTGAGGGACTGTACAAACCACATAGTGAGAGCCAGTCTTGCTGCAAAGAGTTTAAATTATAAATTGACAGGAAGACAGGGAGAGTGGGAGAGGAAAGAAAAGTATAGAGAAGGAAAGCGGCACACCTACGGTCTCCCTGCAAATACGTGGCAGAGACAGTACTTCTGAGCCCTGTGTCCTATTCATTCCCTCTCTAGGAAGCTTTTTCATGTCTTTTGGTTGTGATAACAGCATTAAGCACTCTTGATAATTTACATCTTTACTCATTAACTAGATATTGGCTCCTTCAAAGTGATAGTGTCTCTTCATGTTGTAAGGGACACCTCATCACCGGCAGAAGCAATACAAATATTTCATTCACAAAAGGAAGTCCACGAAGAGCCTGTTTTAAAGCCACAGAACTATCACCTCTTCTCATGCTTTGTGCACTTTTGTTCTTGGTCTAATCTACTTTATCTCCATTTTTGCCTTATCTTGTGCTCAACGACTAGTATACAGTGACACCTGCAATTTCACAGCAAGGCTATGAAGCCACTGAAAAATTTAACACTTTTTATTTAGATGAGACCGATAATGATGCTAGTGGTTTCTCTGCTAAAGTGATAATCTTTTCTTCACTCCTTTTTAATCAGCGTCATTCATCTATGTCATCGTGAATGCTAAAACTACCTTCAAGAGCAAATTTATTTTGGGAACTAGGTACAGAAATTTGTAATTTGCTATTCCCAACCCATATTTTATTAATGGTTTTAATGTTGCCAGTTATTACTTCAATAACCTTCCATTCAAGCAGTTAAAATGCAGATGATATATTTGTCTTATAATGGTTCTTCATCAATTAATTGGCAAGGCTGGAGGTGCTTTGAGCCAAGTGATAGCTAAATGTTCTGATGAGATGGGATAGAGGAACGCAAATGCAAGTGAGAAGCACTTGTTTGTGATGTGATATTTATGAAGGAAAGTCAATTGAAAGCCATATTTTTGAAACGACGAAAAATCACATCAGAATTAAACTTCACAGTAATATAGACACAGTAGTTCATATGCTGTTTCATTTCTTTCCGTGGATCCTATTGTTTATACTGTGTATCCAGACTGAGGGAAAACTCAGGAGCTTCACTGGTTATCTAACGGAGAATGGAATAGAATGGAATGGAATGGAATGAAGTAGAATGGAATGGAATAAAATAGAGCAGAATAGTTCTGTTGGAAGGGACCTACAACAATCATCCAGTCCTACTGCCTGACCGCTTCAGGGCTGACCAAAAGTTAAAGCGTGTTATTATGCTTTAAAATTATTTTATTTTTATACTATGGAACGGGCTTCCTAGAGAGGTTGTCAACGCCCCATGCCTATCAGTGTTTGAAGGCATTTGGAAAATGCCCTTAATAACATGCTTTAGAGGTACACATCCTTGCAGAAAAGTGTGTATGCTTTTCTGAGTATGTATGTATGGATGTAGCTGTTTGCCTATCAATCTATACCTCTTGAGGTCCACTTGAGGATTTTAAGGCTGTCACTTTCCTAAAGGACATGACCACTTAAAACTTCACACTGACAGTAAAGGGAGAGCTTAGTCCATATGCAACACGGTGCATGTGAGTACATCTAATCCTTCCTGGTAGAAGGCAGTGGTAAAAATGCTTTGTATTACTATTTTTATATATTGCTATTATATAGCAATTATATAGCAATTATATAGCAATTGGTATTTTCTTAGCCACACCTTTAAAATGCACAGGAAGCAGAGTTGTGCTTCTTTGTAATAAAGTCTTACTAGTTATTCAGTTTTAAAACATTACCCACGCATACACACAAAACATCAATGTTTAATCTGAGAGAGAAATCATCTGTGTCAAGGTGGAAGAACTACATGAATTTTCATTTTAAAGAATCTGTAAAAATGTAATATCAAAAATGTGTGTCCCATTCTAGGAGAAGGTGCCTGAATTGTTGGTCTTTTCTTGCCTCATATATATTGTTATAAATGCTTCTGCATAGAAAGGGAATAGTATTATCATCTCCGGGAGGAAAAAATTAAAGAAGAAAAGAAAGCCCAACAACAGACACTTCCTAATCATCTTGCTTGAAGAGAGATGCTAGCTGTGAGCCATTAGTGTGTGTGGAGAGAGATAATTAGAAGAAAAGCAGAGATTAAACAAGAAAATTTAATTTATGTGTAAAAAGGCAAATGCTCTGAGATAAATGCTTAATCCAGAATATTTAACTATTTAATTGTTCAGCCTCAGTCCGCTAGCTGAAATGAAATGAAATGAATAAAAAGAAATGGAAGCTCATGGTCTCTTTGTGCTTTCCTAACTGGATCTACTTCTTGTCTTTTTTTTTTATTTTGGGATGGTAAACTTTGAAAGGTAAGGCTCATTTTCCCCCCTTTTAAATACATACATCAGCCAATGTCTCTTGAATGCCAATATACAACTGCATATGTGTATTTATAAAGTTACAGAGTAGCTACCCTTTGTGATAGTTCAACACATTATCAATATACTGGGAAGCAAGTAATTTTTCCTAGGAGAGTCAGATCCTGAAGTGGAAAACCAGCCAGAGGAGGGTCCTGGAGGATGTGATATCAAGTGCCTTTGGAGTGATTGATGGCCCCAGTGGCCCCCAAGCCCAGTATGTGTTTGGGGACATTGGCTGGAAAGCTGCCTGGTGCAGAAGGACCTGGGGGTGCTGGCTGACAGCCGGCTGAACATGAGCCAGCAGTGTGCCCAGGTGGGCAAGAAGGCCAAGAACATCCTGGCTTGTATCAGGAACAGTGTGGCCAGCAGGAGCAGGGCAGTGATCGTGCCCCTGTACTTGGCACTGGTGAGGCCATACCTCGAATACTGTGTTCAGTCTTGAGCCCCTCAGGACAAGAAGGACGTTGAGGTGCTGGAGCATGTCCAGAGAAGGGCAATGAAGCTGTGAAGGGTCTGGAGAGTAGGTCTGATGAGGAGAGGTTGAGGGAACTGGGGTTGTTTAGTCTGGAGAAGAGAAGGTTGAGAGAAGACCTTATCGCTCTCTAGAACTACCTGAAAGGAGGTTGTAGCGAAATGGGTGTCAAGTCTCCCAAATAACAAGAAATAGAAGAGAAAATGGCCTCAAATTGCGCCAGGGGAGGTTTAGATTGGATATTAGGCAAAATTCCTTCACTGAAAGAGTTGTCAAGCACTGGAACAGGCTTCCCAGGGAAGTGTTGGAGTCACCATCCCTGGAGGTATTTAAAAAGCATATAGATGTGGCATGTAGGGACATGGTTTAATGGTAGACTTGGCAGTGTTAGGTTATGGCTGGACTCAATGATCTTAAAGGTCTTTTCCAACCTAATGATTCTATGATTTGATGGCTTTGTAATCCTTGGCTACTGAAACTTAATGTCTACTCTTTACCCTGCAGATATTTTTTTTATCTTTTAGAAGAAAGTTGCCTCTGAAATTTCAGGGAGACTGAAAAGCTGAAGCTCCAATGTGAAAAAGATGCTGTTTTCTGGATATCCGTAGGGTGTGAATTATGAAAACTGTTTAGCTGTGCTACCACCATGCTGGTTGCTGTTCAAAAATCATCAAAGGAGTGAGGTGCTTCCCTCGCAGACATCTGCCAGACAGACAGACAGGTAGGTCCTGACTGCAGAAGATATTATTGAGACAGGGAGAGATAGCTCTGGACTTCTAGTTACCTAAATGACTTTTTCCTAAATCAATACCATTGCCAAAAAAATTAATTTAAAAAAAAGCTGAAAAGTGTCAAATTCATCCTGAGATATATCCTCATAATACAGTAACAACATGGTGCCTTGGCTTCTATATATCTTACATTTCTGTTATCCTGACTGGAGGCTGGTTCTTAATCTGCCATACCAAGACTGCTTTACACTGTTCTGTAAAAATCTAGGATTATTCAGTGGTCAAGAACTGTACACATATGACAAACAGAGCATAAAAATACTTGCCAAAAACAGTGGGATTCGGGAATGTTTAGGGAACACGGGGCCTTGCAGTTCTGGGATGTGAAACTCATACAGCTCCTATATTGGTTCCAATATTTTTCCTGACTGCACTGCTTCTGTGTAACTTTATTAACCAGGTTGTGATTTACAGCAGTGTAATCAAATTGAGAAGCCAGACCCTAGCAAGCTCAAAACACAAAGGGCTCTGACTAGCTCTGAATCTCAGCACATCTAGTACTTTACTGTTAAAGGTTTTTTGAATATTTATTGGGAAAGGAAACATATTAATTACAAACATAATTTTGGATCATAATAGGTGTGAATCTGAAGTCTGCCTGGAACAGAAATACCACAGTTCTCCTGCCTGGTCTTGTTAACCTACTAATGAAACAAAGAACATTGAATGCAAAGGTTTTTTGTTTTGTCTTTTTTCTAATTTAATTGAAGAAATCTTTCGCTGTGGCCTGTTTAAGTATATGCCACACTGAAACACTCAAAACTGCAGGGGAAGACAATATGGTGAGGATGCACTGAATTGCACTCTTTTTATCCCCTGCCAAGGGGAGGGTGACTGGTTCAACTGTAGATGCTGCAAGTAGAGGTCTGCTCTCAGTCAGAGGAATCTCACCGAGATGTCAGTGAGATTTGAGGGCAGTTGCTTCTGGGTATGGTAAAAGCTTTAGGGATTTCCTGGTATCAGTGGATTAAAAATGAAAAAATGTGGGTTCAGGACTCAGCAGGGCTGCGAGATGCAGTGATGGGAGGGTGACAGGAGTGTATTGCTACATGTGTTAACAATTAGCATCACTCATCATTTCAGGTACAAGCAAAGGCGAACAAGCAAGAGCTGTTAAAAATCAATACTGATTCCAGGTTCACTTATATGACAGAGGGGAATTTTTCTAAAACCTGACATATTAAATCTGCTATTGTAACTGAAATCATCTGTTAACGTACATGGATAAAGTATCAGTGCAGCTAAAGAAAGGAATGTGTACAGGCCATAGCAAGATGTTGTGAAATGCAGGTGTGAGTTTGTCGCACCTAACTTTTCATGCCCACAGTACAGCTTAGATGGCAACAGACTGAGCCTAGGTAGCAATTCTCATCAGCAGCTCATCACACAGTAGATGCCTATTTTTCATCCAGATTATCACTATAAACTCTACGCACCATATTGACTCCATTTACTCCATATAGACCTCAGTTGATAATGGAAGCAAAGACATAGTATCAGCCATCTACAAGGATAGGACCTATATCTCTGTTAATAGTAATAATATAGGCTATCTGTAGCTAATAGCACTCCATCTGCCTTTGGATTGGAAAAAAAAAAAATCTGTGGTACAGGTTTGGTCTTTTTTCCTCTGCAAATTAAATATTTAAACCAAACATTGCCAGTATGCTGGTGCTGTGCCATAGAAGAGCTGTCCATTAGGACATGTCCTGCTTTTAAATAGGCTGGTGAGTGTGTGTGTGGGTAGGGGAAAAACTCAGTTTAGTTTATGCAGATGCATTACGCAGGTGTCTTGAACACTGCAGTGCATCACCATCTGCAGGTGGTGCTTTATGTGACATCTGTCAGAAGCAGCTCATTCTCTCCTGTCTCACCCTCAAGGCAGAATTACATGATGATGGGATTATTGCATTTTGCCTTTTTTTTTTTTTTAATGATGTGGTTTTATATGGTAAAGAAATGTCCAGGCAGCACAGGTGTATTCTCAGTGACTCAGCATCATAACACCAATACCTAGTGCTCTGTTTCATGTGAGACAAAAAAGGCTGCAGTGGACCACATGGCAATGAAGAGGCCCAGAATAAAGTTTCAGAAGGAAGATGTACTTTCTTATGGTAAGGGGAATATGGCCCCTGCTGCTTTGCAGCACCATGGCTTCTCTCCTGCTCTGGTACTTTATACATCCAATACAACAGGCTCTAAACAGGCTGTGAAACTTGTGAGGTACCAGCCTTGCCTCAGGGGGCAGTAAGGGAAGCATGTGTAGGAGCAAATATTGGACTCCAGCTTGATGCAAGATTGATTAGGCCTGAGAGCATGTCTGGCTGCAGAAGTGCAGACAGTTGTGTCTGCATCTTCCCCACCTGTGCTTTGAGCCATCTGGACTCCAGCCACCTCTGATATGGAATCCATGCAATCACAGTTGATAAGACAGTGCCTGAACCAGAGCTGGCTTGTCCAGCTAGCTTTCAGCCATGAATGATGCCGGCACCTTCCCACACATACTGACTGCTCTTCTCCTCAACTTTCCTTGCAGAGTGAAAGCTTTGGAGTGACCTGTGGGTTTCTTTTGGCAAACTTGTTACAGAGATTCATGTCACCTTTTGTAAAGCTTCGTCCCCTTCAGAGCTAAGGGTAACCTCAAGACTGAGCCCTCTGTGTCTAAAGGGCTTTCTCCTTAGAGGTCTGGGTGGATAAGAGCCTGGTTGAACAGAAACTCTGTGGCATTTGTGAATTCAGGTGAGCTGACCTCCTTCCAGGAAAACCTGGGGAAAGGCTAGGTCAGTGAACTGCCTTCTCCAAACCCGAACAGCATCCTGGTTCAGCAGCTATGGTATAGTCATGCCTTCTTTAAGCTCTGCAACAATTTCCAACTCCAAGGTTGTGTATTGCTTGCCGTCCATTAGGCCTATGGATTACCCTTATCCCTAAGCCTTTACCATGGAAAAGGAGGAGAAGACCACTTCTTATACTCTTTGACATGCCCATGCAAAGGCCAAGGACATGCTGAGCTGTTCCTTTAGAGCAAAAGGAAGGTCTCTGCTTAGACACCTTACTTGATGGCCTTCAGGGATAAAACCTTGAAGTGACCCTCCCATCTAGCTGTTTGCTATTTGATAACACTAAGTCAATGTTTTAAATATGTCTTGTTAGTATTATTCTTTGTTAAGCACTGACAATGAATTTGACAGCCTACAAGGAAGACCAGAGGATGCCATTCTCTGGTACTGCCAAGGTGGAGAATGCGGACACGGGGCAGTTGGATAGTTGTGTCCCTGGGCTCAGTTCTGCTTGTTTCACACAGCAGTAAATGTGATATCAGGAGCAGTGTATTTTTTAAGCACTGAATTGCAGAGCACTAAGATGTTACTCATGAAGGAACCAGCCCTTCAGCTGAGACTTTATGGTGGCTGGCTTGAACATCTGCCCAAAGACTTTGAGGTTTGCTTTTGCAAGAGGTCTGCCAGATCTAGTTGGAGGACCTAACTCCTAATTATTATTCGTGGAAAGAACAGTCCATCTGTCATCAAGATTTATTTGGGGATAAATATTAGATTTCACTTCTGATCTGAAAGGATAGTATGTGTCTTCTGTATATTCCCTAAGGATGGCAGTCTGGCTAGATGTCAGTGTGGCCAAAAGTTGTCCTGTTTCAGAGTGGAAGCAAAAGGAGAGAGATATATGCATATATACATAAAAGAATATATGCATAAGTACATATATATGCACATATATATCTGTGTATTCATGTGTCCTGGTTTCAGCAGGGATAGAGTTAATTTTCTTTGTAGTAGCTAGTATGGGACTATGTTTTAGATTTGTGCTGAAACAGTGGTGATAATGTGGAGATGTTTAAGTTGTTGCTAAGTAGCACTTACACTAGTCAAGGACTGTTTCAGCTCCCCATGCTGTGCTGGGTGCACGGGAAGCTGGGAGGGGACACAGCCGGGACAGCTGACCCCAACTGACCCAAGGGATATCCCACACCATATGGTGTCATGCTCAGTATATAAAGCTGGGGGAAGAAGAAGGAAGTGGGGGACATTGGGAGTGATGGCATTTTGTCTTCCCAAGTAACCGTTACGCGTGATGGAGCCCTGCTTTCCTGGAGATGGCTGAACACC
>VZTV01072243.1:0-32436 GCA_013400875.1 Anhinga rufa | reverse complement strand
AAAAAATCTATCAAATGTACATTTTTTGCTATTTGACCAGATGACTTAATATGCAGTTTTTTCCTCTCACTCTGAAACTCGGGCATTTGCCTTCCAGCCTGACACGCACTTTTACCTCATGGAACTCTGTCTCTGAGATTATTGACCCAAATGCTGCAAGTGGGCAGTGCAGCGCTTGGCAGAGGACTTGGTGTGCCAAGCATGACTGGCACACAGCCCTAACCCATGACCTCAGACTTTGTGTCATCTGGTTTCCTCCTCCTAAGCTTTCCATCTAGAAAGACTCGACTGATAAGCAGTCCTGCAACAAATGCAGTACTTAAGGCAGTAGAAATGCTTGTCGAGGGATTTCAGTTGTACTGAATTGAATTCTTGTTATGGCTCTGGTTCAGCAAAGCACTTGGGCATCTGCTTGACTGTCTTTAAGTATATAAGTAAATACCATGTCAATTCAGGTTTTTATGCTTTTCTGCAGCTGGTGAAGGACTAGGAAACAGTTTGGGTGAATGTTGTTATTCCTGAAGCTGGAGGTGGGCTGTGGTGCTGCCCCAGTCTGACATTGGTTTACTGCCACCTTGTTTGTGTCTGGAATCTCCATGTCCTACAGAATGACTTGTGTGACTGGATGCTGCTGAGTCACACATGTAGCTTTAGGTTTTGTTCTTGCATCAGAGACATTTTGCAATTTAGCAGCTTTCAGGGGAAATCAGTGGTCATAGCTGAGCAGATCAGGACGGAGGAAACAAAGTGAAGTCAACGGAAAGAAGGGGCAACCTGTGTGTTTGCTAGCACTTGCTAGGTTGGAACTTCAGTGCAGTTTCTGTTGGCACGAACGTATGAAATAACCAGGCTTGGATTGAACTCTTGTACATTAACTTGACCAGAGTGGGACTGCAGTGGTTCAGGCTCAGGGCAGCCTGTGCAGCCCTGGAGCTTCAGGGCATCATCTCCTGGTACAGCTGAGCTGAATTAAACCCCTCAGCTCCAACCCTGCTCCTCACTCATCTCATGTTGGCTTGTGAAATCACCCGCTTGCCTTGAGGTTCAGAGTAAAGAGCAGGAAATATAACCATGGTGTTGCAAGCTGCTTCACTCTGTAGTCCCCCATGTCCCCAATTTCCCCAATGGGAAGGGAAGGAGAGTTAACAGGAGCACAGTGTTGCTGAGATGTGAGCACAGACCCACGGCGAGGTCCACCCCTGGATGTGATCTGTCAGCTCTCCTCCTGGTCCTTTGCAGAGCTTCAGTCCAACTGAGCCTCAGGAAGCCGGAACCCACCTGTTGGGTTGCCTTCTGGGGAGATTTTGTGAGGCTGCGGGGGGTGTGAGGTTGACAGGGCTGAGGAGCCACAGAACCAGGAAGCCACTTTCAGGATGAAAAGCTCACTTGAAGCAGGAGGCTGTACCTCTCTGGAGGTATGACAGTGAGATGCTGGGTTCCCTTCTGATTCACTACCCTCACCTCAGGGGTCCACATGGTCCTTTCTCTTGCAAAGAGGTGGACATCTCATGTGTGGTGGTTGTCTAAGCTCTTTCTTGAGTCAATGGAGAAATATCAGCACTTCAGTGGGGTGGTTTCTCTCATGCCAGTAGCTCTCTGAGGGATGGACTGACCTTGGAGGTGCCTTTCCTCTGTTTTCACCTGTCAGCCACTGTTTAAAGAAGGAACACATCCATCTCCCCAACACTTCTCAATATCTCCGAAGTGAGGTGAGGTACAGCCTGATCCTTATCCATGGTGTGGATGTACATGATAACCCTACCTCTGTCCTTTGCCCTAATGTCCAGTCCGTTGAACAAGGATCCATACACCATGTCGGAGTCAGCAGGAGCTTCCAGGAGAGGTGCCTGGACCTCCACAGCCAGATCCTTCCCCGGAGACCCAGCACCCCCATGCCTCCCCAGCCCTGATCCCAGAGACTGTGCACCAGGAGTGTCACCACTGGCACCTCCAAGTTCTTGTCCTCAGTGACCACCATCACATTGGACATGTCTGGGTCCAGCCTGACAGCTCTCAGCATTGTGGAGCCTCTTTACAGCAGCACACTGGCATTTGGGAAGTGGCAACAGTTGTGGCAGTGGAGAGGGAGATATACATAGCTTACTCTTGGCTTTCTCTGAAGCTGGGGCATGTTCTAATGATTTCATGTACATGCTGAAAGGAAGGGAGGAGGTATGCCTCATATCCCAGTGAGCCCATGGTAGTTCCAGACCTGCAGGAAGTGTCTTCCCATCACAGTAGCTTTGCCCTGTACAAAAAATTGCTGTCCAACCTAGTCTTCTTCAGCTAGGTCCTCTTAGAACCCATAGGCAGGCTAATAACCCCATGCCAAAGGCTGGGGTGGCATACAGATGGAGATGCCGGGAGCTCTTGGTGGCTGTGCTGTCTGCTCTGGGTCCCCCAGGGCCAGCTCCTCCGGGAGCAGGCCAGTGCACTGCTCTGGTGGCAGTGGGAAAGTCTGCAGCCTGGCTCAGAGTGGGGATGCTGGCTTAAAACACTATGGGATTTTCTGGAGAAAGGCTGTATGTACCCAGGGAATCACTCAATATTGGAAGGCAAAAAACTCAGTAGCTTTTTGTGAAGCAACAGAAGTACAAAAGACCTACTTGGAGCATCAGTGAGGGGAAAAGAGAGGTAACTCTCCAGATTCCAGGGATGAAATCCTGCAGCTTATCAAGTTACACTTTTATTGTTATAGTAACATCTTTCCTGATGGGTTATCTTTTATATATATCCTTGGCTAATATTCTAAACCAAAGACTGATTTGTGTACACTGAGATGGGATGCACAACAACACAAAGCTTGCAGCTTGTGGCCTGTCAGAGCTCTGTCTGGTGTATTTAGACACATGATTGATGGTCTCTGGTTTAGTGTCACAAGATAAAATGTTTGTCAAGTGTATGATACATTATCTTTCAGTGTTGCATTTTTGCAGCAGCTAACACCCTGACACAACACTGTTGCTTAAAAGGAGGATAGACCCAAGATGGACCCATAGACATCAGCCATCAGGACCAGGTTTTCAGTGGGCCTTTCTGGAAAATGAACCAGCCCTGCAGGAGAGCAAGAATTTGGTTTGGTAGCCCTGTCTAGAAAGCTTTTTTCCCACTGGGAGCACAAAGGGCTGGGTCTCGGCTGTACTTCTGCAGCAGACAGAGGTGAGGGCTGCCAGAAGTGCAGTGCGGGGATGAAGCATGGCTCAGAATGGAAAGCCTGGTGCCAATCACATACAAATATGTGTGGATGTCTGAGGTCACACTGCACTGTGCCCTTGCACAGAGGGTTTGGTTATACCATGGTGACAGAGCGAGCATCCTGGCCACATCCTGCACCTCCACACACCCGGTTCCTGTCCTGCCGTCCAGCCTGGATGCTCATGAGAACAGAGCTGAGCCCACAAAGCCCAACTGCTGCAATATCTCCAAATGACATCTCAGATCGAAAATTTTGTGTTTGTTTAACAGCTTTTTTTGCTAGCAAAGTGGAGCATGAAAGCAAACATTGTAACGGCAAGGGGTTCCAGCGGCCAGGATCCTCCGCCTTTGACCGCGTCTATACTGCCAAGTGAGTAGGCAAACCCTGAGGAGCCAGTGGGGGTGGAGTGGGGTTCATCTCCCTTTTCATTAGGGTTTAATCCAAACCCTTTTGGGGTCCAGACTTTACTCTGCAGTCCCATTGCTGTGTGCATTGCACCGGCGTTTAGACCCACAGTTCTCCAGTATGTTTTCTGGTGAGCCCAGCTCCTTTCTGGACACCAGGTACTGTATTTATATTGGACTTGCAGTCCTTATGTCTATTATGTCCCTTCATTTGGGAACCCATTTACCCAGCAGTAGCTAATGCTCGAAGTGTGATATGAGCACAGCTGGTGTCCCGAGGGCACTGCAGTTCAAAAGGAAAGAGCCAGCGGAGAGATGCTGACTTGCCGAGGAGCAGGTCGGTGGCAGAGCTTGTACAAAACCCTTGGTCCCCAGGCAGCTGCCTTGGCACACAGTTCTCCCCTTCTCCACCACATCAGTACCTCTTTTCTTTGACATCCCTTCAGGGAGAGCAGAGGGAAAATTTATTCCAACACAGAAGAGAAAAGAACATAAAATATTTTTTATTACCCATGAAGTACTGATGATGTGCTTGAAACTGGATGGGACATCCAAGTGCTGCCCTTCACAGGTGTGCAACTTCTGCCAAGGGCAGAGTGTTTCCCACTCAGAAAGCACTCCCAGCCGAAAGAGGCAGCTGGAGATCATTCCTGTTCCCCTGCAAAGACACAGGTTAACTCTGTGAGACACTCCTATTTGCAGTGCAATTCTCCTTTTGTTGGTCTCCTGCAGCTTTCAATGCTACTAACTTGATTAATATGACTTAATTACAAGGATTTTCCAAGCCAATAAAGCACACAGCATCTATTATACATGTGCCATAATCAAACAGGGTAGAGGAGGAAAGCAGCTTTCACAGGTGCTAGGCATGTGTGCGGGGTGGTTTGTTTTCCTCATCAGGCAGGACAAAGGCATCCATTATCTGGGTGAGGACACATGGAAGCAGACCTGTGGGTAAGGCAGCCACCGTGTTCAGGTATGGACATGCCAGCCAGCCCCTGGCAGCTGCCTGCTGCAGGCAGGTCAGGGGCCTCCCTCCACTCTGGGGTAAAAGCCCACCTGCAGCGGCTTTAGCACAGCCTGAATTCATCCTTTGCTCATGAAACATGTTGATTTTATCTCTATTTTCCCTGTGTTCTGATTTCTCTCTTATAAATTCCTTTCTAGCCAGAACTGTGGACATGCATACCCTACGTTTCTGGCCATGCTTTGGTGTGCTGGCCTTCTCTGCAGCCAAGGTAACACATAGGTTTTTTTCCTCTCTTCAACCATGCACCACTTTCAGCAAGGGATGGTGAGCATTTCGGAGGTTATGGTTCCAGGAGCCAAATTCTCCTGCAGCGAGGTGACCAGTCTCACCTGGCTGTCCTGCTGCTACTCATGCTGTTTAATTAGCAGCACACTCCCTGGCATGGTTTATGCCAACAGATGTGTTCACAGGCATGATTCCTGACAGGCCAGGGATATTTCCCATAAAGGCATTACAGATGAGATCCTTCTGTTTTGGGTGGAGGGTTTAGTACTTGGGTGCTGGATGCAAAATTACTCATCTCCAGGGCTGGAAATTGGACTCATCTGATTGAATTGCCAGAGCTGCCAGCCCTTCCCAGTGCCAAGGGCAGCCCAGGAGTATTTACCTGCATTTCTAAATATGATCCCCTTTAATACAATTTGACTTTTCCTAGAGTTAAGATGAGTACTTCCCTGTGGTCTGTGGCTATTCCTTCTGGAAGAGAGGAGTTTCCTGACCAGGAGAAGAAGGGCTGTTGCCTGCTGGTGTGGGGAAAGCTAGAATTAGGGGGAAAAGGGGGAAAGACTGTTTTTATGTGCTCAGAATAGTATAGTCCTCCACCTGCTCTTAGAGAAGTACATCTATTGGCTGCCTTTTACTTCTGGTGAAGGCAGTGCCTGAGCCAGCACCCTCCTTCCTGAGCCCAGCATGACACACACTGGGTTTCTGCAGTGGGCACGGCTGTGGGCAGGATTACACCCAACAAAGTCTTCAGAAAACCTGGTGTGAGGGAAGGCAAGTGCTCTGTTTCCCCATGCAAAGGTCTCTGTCCTGCTTCCAGTGACTGCCCCATAGCCCAAGGCTGCAGGTTCCCCTTTCCCGGTCCAACCCAGGCAGCAGGTGGGGATAGTACGTACAGAGAGACCTGTGCTGGTGTCTGTAATTTGTTGTCTTACCCTTTACCCAGCTCCTGCTGCCTTTGCCGGCCTGATGTACTTGTTTGTGAGGCAGAAGTACTTTGTGGGCTACCTCGGGGAAAGGACTCAGAGGTAAGGACTTGCAGAACCTCTTTACAAAATCGGATGCGGCAGGTGTGGTGGCACCAGGTGTCGGGGAGCTGCAGGAACAGAGTGACTGCTTCAGCAGCTCCTGTTCACAGCCTCTGCAAACACACCTGTTTGTGTGTGTTTGTGCCACTGTTTGCACAAGATCTTCCTTTTATGTTGATAAAACTTGTTATGCACACTGTCCTTCATGACATCCCCTTGTCTCTAAATTGGAGAGACATGGATCTGATGGATGGAGCACTCAGTGGATAAGAAATTGGCTGGATGGTCTCACTCAAAGAGTTGTGGTCTACGGCTCAATGACCAAGTGGAGACCAGTGACAAGTGGTGTTCCGCAGTGGTCAGTATTGGGACCGGCACTGTTTAACATGTTTGTCGGTGACCTGGACAGTGAGATTGAGTGCACCCTCAACANAATGGATTGAGAGCAGCCCTGAGGAGAAGGACTTGGGGGTGTTGGTTGATGACAAGCTCAATATGTCCCATCAATGTACACTTGCAGCCCAGAAAGTCAACCGTAACCTGGGCTGCATCAAAAGTAGCATGGCCAGAGGGTGGAGGGAGGTGATTCTCCCCCTCTACTCTGCTCTCATGATACCCCACCTGGAGTACTGAGTTCAGTTCTGGGGTCCCCAACATAAGAAAGACATGGACCTGTTGGAGTGGGTCCAGAGGAGGGCCACCAAGATGATCAGAGGGCTGGAGCACCTCTCCTACGAAGACAGGCTGAGAGAGTTGACGTTATTCAGCCTGGAGAAGTGAAGGCTGCAGGGAGACCTTATAGCAGCCTTCCAGTACCTGAAGGGGGCCTACAGGAAAGCTGGAGAGGGACTTTTTACAAGGACATGTAGCGATAGGACAAGGGATAATGGCTTTAGACTGAAAGAGGGTAGATTTAGATTAGATATAAGGAAGAAATTATTCACTGTGAGGATGGTGAGGCACTGGAACAGGTTGCCCAGAGAGAAGTTGTGGATGCCCCATCCCTGGAAGTGTTCAAGGCCAGGTTGGATGGCACTTTGAGTAACCTAGTCTAGTGGAAGGTGTCCCTGCCCATGGCAGGTGGGGTTAGAACTGGGTGATCTTTAAGGTCCTTTCCAACCCAAACCATTCTATGATTCTATGTGGAACAAGATTGTCCCACAGCCTTTGATGGCTGAGAAGACATACAGATCCCTCTGAAGAGCCACTTTTGTAAGCAGCAGCCTATGCTGAGTGCAGGAGGCCAAATCCAGGCCCAAACAGATCCTGAAAATAGCATTTAAGAGCTCAGTCAGCCAGAGCAGCAATGTGAGGCAGAGCAGAGATTTGCCCCCATCCATCTCAGCCCCCAAGGTGTTTCAGCTGGTGTCAACAGCAGAATCCAAAGTCTAAGGGCTTCTTGCTTGAGGTGATGTGTGTTAATTAATTGCTTTTCCCCCTTTCTGTCTCCTCAGCACTCCCGGTTACTTGTTTGGAAAGCGCATCATTTTGTTCCTGTTCCTCATGTCTGTGGCTGGAATACTCAACTACTATCTCATCTTCTTTTTTGGAAGTGACTTTGAAATGTACATAAAAACCATAACCAGTGCGATCTCTCCATTGCTGCTCATCCCGTAGCTCCCTGCAGCACCAAGGGGGTCAGCATGCTTAATATATTGATACCTAGAAGCAGCCATAATTCAACTGTTTAAGATATGAACCCCTAACCCTTTTAGACTGCTGTAAATCTCATGCTTGATGGGCTTTGTAGTTTGATTTAACCTTGCTTTTTCCTTCAGGAAAAAGATTTATCATGAGCACTCGGCATGCCCAAGGAATGGTATCGACTTCCAGTTAGTTTTTTCCGTAAGTGCAGCTTGCAAGCTGATTGCATGACTGGAAGGGATACTGTATGCTTGGTTCATAACTGCGTTGCGCTTAGCTCTTGTCCCAAAACCCAGGAGCTTCTCAGCATCATTCCTAACTGATGGCTCCTATACTTATCCTCACGCACAGGCACAGCCTTTTGCCAGCATCCCGCACATCCCTGCCCACGCAAAGGCATGGACCAGCCTCTTCACCCACCCTTTCCCTCCCACTTGTTGATGTGCGAGCTCCCTCTGATGCAGGAGGGCAGCAGATTGGCCCCTGTCTGCTCTGTCTTGATAAATATTCATGTGTGTAACGCTCTTGACACTCATCTCATTTACACTTCAGCCTTTTTGTTCTCCCAGAGCTGTGGAAAGGGGTCTTGTGTAAATGAGGAGCTGGTGTATTGACGGTGGGGTTGGTTTTGTTTTGCTTGGCTTTGTTTAATAAAACAGACTAAAAGGATAAAATTTGTTTGCTCCCATCTTCTTTGCCTGTTACATGATCTCAGTGGTCCATGGTTCAGCAGCTGGGTGGTAAGTGGAGCAAGGAGAGCAGCACCAGGCTCTTTGTGTGAGCTGTTAATCACCCTGGGCACGGCCTTGCAAGGACTTGAGTTTAACAACTCCCTCTCTATTAGCAAGTTCAATTTTCTGTCTCCATCACTAACAATGTGCCCCTACAAGTCCATACCAAGGAGTAGTTTGATTAGAAAAGCAGACCGAGGTAGGCAAACAGGCCGGCACAATCTTTTTAAACATTGCTACCATATGAGTGCTTAAGCTCTTAAGCCTGTCTGATTACCATATGCAGGATGGATAAAGCTGTATTTTATGACTCCTTTGGGAGGGACAGAGACTCCTCGCTATGCGAGAAGAGGGTTTGCAGAGCTGTTTGCAAAAGCAGGCGCAGAAAGCCGCCTGCCTTTGTACCACACCAAGGCTGGCGGGTTTTGTTGCTGCCTGATGGGGCAGAAGCACTTGTGCATGGCTGCTCCCCTCTGCACCTGACCATTCACACTGCCAAAATAACACTCCCCCCTCTTTTTCTTATCTTCTACAGGAATTTTAGATGTGAAAGATTATAAATAAACATATTTATTGCATGCTGATTAGCTAATAAATATTCTTACTGCTTAGAATAGGCAATTCAAAAAATATAATCTAACCTCCTAACCTATAGCGGCTGAGGCACTTTATTCCCAGGCACAGCACTTATGTTCCTTACCTCCCCTCCTTCTCAAACTGCCATAACACACTCCAAACCCTGCTTCATACTGTGCTTCTCTGCTGCCCTCTCCATAGCTCTTCAGTTCTTCTGCCCGTCCGTGGTGGTGACCCACCAGCCCTCTGCCCTGTGCAGTCAGCCCACCAAGGGATGGCAGCACCTCAGGAGGAGAGGGGTAAACCTTGCGGTCTGGAGTTACGGAGCTCCTCTGCATTGCTGGTATCAGCACAGACTCACACTGCCACCACCATTACTTGGTTCAGAGAGGGAGGTGCTTCACCAGCACCACAGTCCCTGCTCTCCTGCCAGTCTGGTCTCCCTGAGGTCTGAGACTTGTTTATGGAGACCATAACTTGTGGGAGGTGGCTCTCCCAACCCTATGTATCCACCTTGCAGGTCTCCCCAGCTGGATGATTCTCCCCTGGTGCCTTTTTGTCCTCTATAGCAAGAAGCACCTCACTTGACCTCCTTCTGATGTCTCCTGTTAGCACGGGAAGAGGTGCTCCACCAGCCAACTATAAAGGGCAGAAGCTTCAACTGTCTATTTTGGGTCAGATAATCTATGCCAGCACTCTCAGGCCTCTCTGTTGACTCAATGGTTGGCTTCCATACAGCTGTATTCACACAGGTAAGATCAGGTCATCTTTCAAGGGAACTAAGGCCCATCTTTTGCTGTACCCATTTGTTTTGCAAGAGTATCTCCTACTTACCTTCTCAGAGCCTTTCTGGTAACAAAAGAGATGAAAATGTAGGCAAAATCTATTTTCCATCTATCTATAACTGAAAATGGTGATAGTATCATACAAACAGGTGGTACATAAGTCAATCACTATGCAAATTCTCTGTGAACATCACTCTGTGTTTTCCATGTTACAGACAAGCCTTGTGGTTGCATTTGCCTTCCCACTCTTCTTGCAAAAGGAAGGCAACGTCAGTACTATCTGGGATTTCCCCACTGTGTTAGAAAACTCCAGTTTTTGCTTTCAGCAGTAAAACCACCCTGTTCTGGGTGGTACCGCTGCTAGTGTTTTGCACAACAGCTACTCAGAAAGCCACAAACATAGGCTCATTGCAGGGTGGGGTTGGACTAGGTGAGATTTAAAGGTCCCTTCCAACCCAAACCTGTCTGTGATTCTATGATTCTATAGATCCACATGCAAAAATACATATGCTACAGTAAAAAATGTACAGACGCATACTGGGGTCACATACGCATGAACTCACTAGGACCTACTGAGCTGCATTGGATGTGGGGATATGACTGGTGGCAGAAGTGGCAGTCCCCTCTGACAGCCCCTGTTCAAGGCTGGCTTGAGGGCTCTGGGGGCCAGCACCTGGATTTGGTGCAGCACACAGCATAGCAGCTCATGGCCTGGGGACAGGACAAACCACTATCGCTTTCCCATCCTGCTGATTGCGCTGATGCTGCTAACAGCCCCGTTTGCAGTGTTGCCAGGCTGTGGGCTTTGCTCTGCCAGCGGTGCCCCGGCTGCTTGCGATGGCATGCCACCACCACACCGCGTGGATGTTCGTGCATCAAAATCCCAGGTACACAAATAAACATATTGTCTGTGTCTGTATACACATAGACACAGGGTGTTTACTTACTATATCTGTGTGTACATATAGTAGGTGCTGAGTCACGTAAATGCTAGAGGCTTTTCAGGGAAGGCAGGGAAGCCAGTTGCTCAGGCACCAGCCCTCTCGCAGCTTGCAGCCTGTGTACATCAGAGACTGCGGAGACTGCTGGAATCTGGGCTATCACAGGATGCTTTTGATCTGCTGACAAAGGCGTGGAGTACATACAATATTCCTGCCACAGTAACCGCATCTGCTTCTGCACAGCACTACAACCCTCTAGTGGAAACTCGGCCCTGTCAGCACACCAGTGCTTCTGGCCACGGGATGAGTCTTTGAGGTTTGAAGCCTGACGGTGATGCAATAGCATTCACATGTCTGAACGGATGTGTTGTTGCTATTGAATGCTATTTTATACTCTGGCATGTGGGAGCCCTGGTCCTGAAGCAGGACCCCCCATGCTACCCATCACAAAGCAAGCAGTCCTGCTTAGCACAGGGTCTGAGCAAGCAGGTAACATCCAAGTGGGATAAGAAATCTGTGTGCACCACCAACAAGGGTTTCCTGCAGTATTTCCCAGAACTTGCAAAATTGGCCTGTGCAGCGTCAGCTCGGTCTGAGTCACATCTACGCCAAGTCAAGTTTCCAGATGAGTCTCTGAGGATTAGGAGAGCAGTTCTGCTGGCGTGGAGTAAAGATTGGCCCTCAGCAGCTTTTTCAGCTCTCACCTGCTCTAAGATTACTTTCTTCTAGCTAGAGCAGGTTCTAGCAACTGCTAGAGAGCACAGAAACCTTCCAAATGCCCTGCCGGGGTGGGATGCTGCAAAGCATTGAGCACTGGCCCAAGTCAGTGCTGTGCCTTTTGCAGACTGCAGTGGGAGCAGGATTAGGCCATGTAGGGAATGCTTGGAACAATAAGTGAAAAGCAGTACAGAATAAGAATAGTGGTAAAACCATTCCCTGGGTGATTTTAAATTGGTCTCATGTCCCATCCAGAGTGAGCAGGGTGAGCATTCCCATGGAGAAGCCCCTTGGTGAGCTGCAGAGCCCAGCAGCACCTGTCCAGCATCCTTGCAGAGGACTTGAGAGGGGGAAGGACCTTGGAGGCTGTGACGTCCCTTCGAGGCACCGGGGGACATGTATAAGCTTCACCGACCCTTTGGGTAATGAAGACTGCTGTCCCCGGCGCTGCCAGGGAGGGTGCAGGACACCTCATCTGTGGCTCCTCTCAAGGTGGTTCAGTGCCTCAAGGGATCAGGATGGAGAAGCATCCTCAGCACCACTAACTGGCTGCAGCAGAGACAGAACTGCTTTAGCAGCCCTGCTGTGAACACCAAGAAAACATCCCATGGAGAGGAACAGTCTCAACCTCTGCCCCTTGGTGTACCTGCCCTGGCAGAGGGAGGCTGTGGGCAGGAGGGCATCAGCACTGCTCCATCCATCCTGCCTGCCAGAGCATCTCACTGCTCCCAGCCAGCGCACAGAGACACGAAAGCTGGCAAAAGTGAGATTCCTGCCCCAAAGGGCAAACAGCCTCCACAGAGAGCTGTTTTTCCCCTTTTGAAGAGAAATAAATAACTTTTCAATTTCAGCTGCAAGGATCTTCACACTGTGAGATGATTTCATCAGACAGATGAGCTCCCGGGGCTTTGTGCTGGCTGCCTACTGAGCTGCTCGGATGCCTTCCACTGGGCACTTCCCACTCATCCCCAGGGGAAGGGGACCAGGCACCAATGGGCCAGCCGTGATATGGGGCATGGAGAGCGAACAGGGTGTGGTTTTCACTTAAAAAAATAAACGCATGATGGCATTGCTGTGGGGTTAAACTCACAGTTACAGCAGTGCCATTTCTGCCATGTGGGAACTGGCAGGGACTGCTTGCGTGCCGTGACCTTTCACAAGGCCAGGGGATGCTTTGGGAGGCTTAGGAGAGGGGCTGCTGCCTGCTGCACTGCTATTTGCCACCACTCGTACAAGCATACGGTTGATTTATTGTTCCTGTGTTTTCCCAAGAGAGTGCCACTGCTGCCTTCATCCCCAAACAATGTTTTCTGTGCTTTTGGCACAGCACTTTGGAGGGGGACAGTCTGACCCAGTAAGAGCCCCCTCAGTGCTCTGGGATTAAGCAGAGCAGCACGATGTCTCCTGGCCAGCTGCTTCATGCTTTTTGTTTGTGCTGCAGCAAAGGAATTTCTTTTCAAAAGGCAGCACCAGCCTGCCCACTGCCCTCAGTGGGGATGGGTGGGGACGCTGCATGTCCCTGCCAGCAGCTGTGGGGCCGCAGTCCTGCCAGCTGCTGCATCCCTGTGCTCTCTCACCTTGGTGGGGACCATGTAGCCTTGCTAGTGGACACATTTACTTCCTTCTCTCAGACTAGACAGCTTCAGCCATAAACCAAAGCAGGCAGTCATTTATCAGAGTCTAAGTTACAGCTCAGTCCTGAGCTATGTTTAACAATACTGTGGTTTCTTGGAGCGTATCTCGCTGCACATGCCTTCCGCAGAAGCAGTGCTGAAGAACAAAAAATAATAGTTTTCATGGCATAACCCCACTGCTCAGTCCAGCACTGACCTCATTCTCCAAACCCCATGTGCCCGCTCTCCCTGCTCCCATCAAGCTTCCCAAACAGTGCCAGCCCCACTCATTCATCCCTCTCCATGTTTGTTGTCCCCTCCACATCCCTCCATCCGGTCAATACGCCTGTTGGTGGAGCCACCTGGTGAGCCAGTGCAGGGAGCTGATCTACCTGAAAATAATCTTTTTTCCCCCTTTATTGGCTTGTTTTTAACCCATCTCAGCACCCTGATCCCCATTGCTACTGGTGGGGACCCCAACAGAAATACTCGTGGGGTTTCCCCTCTGCATGGTGTAAATGCTGTGCTGATGCATTAGTCTTGAGAAACTCTTACATGGATGAGATTTCCTTCCCATAATTCACACCAAGTTATCACAGAGTCACCCAGAGTCCACCCCCAGCTTCTCTCACCTCATACTGTCTGTAGTATTGGCACAGCATCCCATGCAGTGCAGAAAACATGACTGTACCTGGGTTCTGCTGAGCTTGCAACCTCTGCTGCAGATCTCTGACAGCACAGACCCTACCCATGACATACTAGTGACACAGCTCGCAAATGGAAAATAGCAACAGGAAACTGTCCATTCATGTTATGGGGACCAAAATCCCTGACAGTCATTGTCCCACTCACTGTTGGTTTAATGGCTCCTGGGCTGCTGTGTTTCAGAAAAGTACTTTCCTTTCCCAAACAGGGGGTTAGGTTTGTATTTCTTTTTTTTTTTTTTCTGACTGAAGTAGGAGAATGTAACCCTTCTGACAGTCCTGCATTGGCAGCAGCACAGTTTCAGCTCATATTTAAAGAGGTTGCTAATAAAATATCAGCTCCAGCTCCCTGGCAGTGGTCAGCTGAAATTTTCCTGTTCACACACAAGCCACACTGCCTTGGAAACAGTTTTTTATGAAAAGGGAGAAATTAAAACCACAAAGGTAGATAAACAGTGATACACCCCTACCCTTTCACAGCCTCATCTCCCCAGTGAGGTGCCCTGGGCCAGCAGGCTATTCACTGCCATGAGGTGCCAGCAAGTCACCATCCCTCCGGAGCCACCACTTCCCTGCGGGACTGCACACACCTCCCTGAACCCAGCATTTCTCAGATGCTGCAAGCCCAGAGCTCAAGGCTTACCATATTTGTACCTCAGCAGTACCTACCTCCAGTATTTCACTGTAAAACTTGTTTGCAAGAGGCTGCTCTGGCCTCCGAGGTGTAGACTGTCCTACATCACCTCTTGCTCTGCGGTAGGCTGCTCTGGCGGGCTGGATCACCCCTTGCCTCCCTTCCCTCTGCACCTCCAGATCCCCTGCAACACATTCTGGTTTTCCCCCCGCGCTGTGTGGTCTGAGGAGCTGCCAGCCGGCAGCGTGTTCAACATCCTAATTTGAAACAGCGGGACCCCACCAGGGACGTGTTCCCGGCACTCATCAGGCACAGGGCGTGACGTGCTGGGTGTTTGCTCACTGTGGGACATGGAGACGCTCATCCATGCGGCTGTGGGCAGTCCAGACCTGCTGACGGCTGTGTGACATGCAGGGCTGCCCCAAGTTAACCTTTCGCACCACCGAGTGGGTGTGAGGGGATCTGGTCAGGTGTCCCACATGCTGCCACCATGCAAATAATGAGTGGTGAGTGAAGGTCAAGACGTGAGGTTGCACATCACATGGCAAGGCTGCAGTTTCACACACCACTGAGTGCAGCTGATAGCTTGCAGGCACTGGAAGGAGGTGGTTCATAATTCCCTGTGCTTTGCCCAACCCTTGCTTTCCCAGTCCTGGTCCTGGTGTGTTATCTCCACCTTTGCTTCAGCTACAGCACCCAGCAGATCTTTCTCTGAGCCACTCCACCCTCTCAAATGGCAGAAGATCACCCATTTCTGTGGGTTACAGTGGTCTGCAGAAAGAGGCCAGAGCTGCTGCAAGATTAACTGCAGGGTGGGAAGCGAAGGGTGCAGCTTCTGCCTGTGGCTGTGAGTTGTGTTCAGCTGGTGTAGCTAAGGTTGCACTTGCATGATGCCTGGGTAGTTATGGTGTTGGACTTGAGATCAGTAGTGTCATCCTGTGCAGGTTCAAACACTGCTTTTAAATGCAGCCAGAAATCATAGGAGGCTTGGGGAATATCGCTCTGTTTGCCCTGTGCTTACATCTGTTCAAGGGGATCTGCTCTCAGCCACCATCAGAGGCAGGATCATGTTGACAAGAATTTTTAGTTTGACTCAATACAGCTTATCTTAAGTTTTGATGAATTTCTGCTCCCAGCTAATTTTGCAAAGCGCACCATGGCTCTTCACCAAGGCGAGGGGAACAGAGCGGTGATGCATGCTGCAAATCAATTAAGAGACACCCTGCCAAATCTGTTCCTTTGTCAAATGATTCAGCAAATGACTATGGGATGGTACAAGTGGGTTTTATTAGTACAGCATGAAAAATTCAGCACTGTAAATGAAAGAAAGATTAGTCCACAGGCACTTGAGACCGTAGCTGGGCAGGGCTTGTTCTCTCCCTCCACCAGCAGATGACCATCAGTCACACACAAACCTCAAGCCTCAGTGGCACCAACCTGTTCCAGGGCTTGCAGTGGAGAAGTAGCCTCCTCCTAACATTTCCCAGGGGAGGAGACCTGTCTGCTGACCCATGGCATGGTGTAGTCCCTGTGCAGGAGCTCCACACAGCCACAGACCCAAGGGCAGTAACAACATTGAGGTAGGTGTGAACAGTCTCCCTGTGGCTTGGGTGAGGAGACAGGTCCTGGGGACCGTGGTGACACCGCTGAGTGAGCATCCCATTGGCATCCCCAATCCACCTAGGGAAGCTCACACAAGCAAAACCTGCCCTGACCTCCTATATTGCTATCACTTGAAAGCAACATGGGGCAAAACCTCCCAGATGCATCTTGCCCATGTCCTGAATCACCCTGCTGGCTGTGGGCAGAGGTTGCCATCTCCCAGCAACTGTTCTCTCATGACTCCATCCTCCACACCATGGAAAGGTGATCCCATACTGGCAAACACCACCACTCCCATCCTGAGGTCCCTCCACTCTTGCTGCATGTCACTGATGGTGCTCAGCACCCTTTTCCTGGATGTAGACCCCATGAGACATGGTGCTGCCCCTCCAAATCTTTGTTATCAATGAGAAATTTAGCAATGCAGCCAGTGGCAGAAGCTCTGCTCTGAGCCTGTTGTGTTACATGGGGGCTGGAGTCAGTAGGAAGCCAAGTTATGTCTGAACTGCTGCTTGCAGGACTGATGGCACACACCAACCCACTCTGCTGGACCCACTGTAGCTTGCACAAGACACTCAGCAGGTGGTGGGGCAGCAGGCTGAAGCCTTAATTTATGAAAGAATTGGCATCCTGGGACTGATGTCCTATCTTCACGCCGAGTTTTTTTCATACAAGTATGGCAGGAGCAGCCCTGGAGGGAGCCATGCATAAGGCATGAAAGACAGGGTGCATGCACCTTGCATTGCCACTCAAAGCACCTGAAGCCTGCATCATTACTCCCACTGCATCCCATGCTCAGCCTCCTCCAGCAAAAATGCCACAAAATGCAAGCTCAGGGCAGACCTAGATCAGATGTATGGCTCCAGAAGAGCCAGCACAAATACAGTGCCAGCAGCTGTGAAAGTGTGACTCAGGACAACATTTGGCAGGATCCTTAATGCTTCCCTCCCTCCCTTCTGGGCTGAGAAAACACAGAGGGTGATGCAGCAATCGTTTCTTCAGCACATCCTGTGTTGCAGCTCTTCACTTTATAGTGGAGGTATAGCAAGCCTAGGAAGGCTACACGTCCCAGGAAGCATCTATATGTGGACACCTTCCGAAACCTAGTTCAAACCAGTCTGTGATGGGCCTTGGCAAGTGTCAGTTGGATAAGGTTTCATAAAAGTTTCATTCCCAACATGGCAGTGTTCTTTACTGTTGCTGTCTGGGGTTTTCTAACCCAGATGGTAAATGCTAATTGGCTTTTTCCTATGCTTGACTACTGTAATATATTTTACACTAACAAGGCATCTAAAGTTTGTTACTGGTCCAGTTTCTTGGTCTTTCATTATAAACCGCAGTAGAAATTTGTGGGAGGTATGCTTAAGATACCCCTACCATAAATGTACAGTTGTGGTATGGCCCTGCAGAAACTATATAAGGGTACATAACATTCTTTATATTCACCATCTATGTGAGTAAAGCTAAAATTATGGCATATATCCGAAGTTCTTGCACTGGTACCCTGCTCCTTATGCTAGGAGACCCTACTGATTGCAGTATGGAGTTTATAACTTTATTCTTGGCAAATGTCTAGTGACATTCAGATTTTGGGTACAGGAGCCTTCCAGGATTAAGTGTGCCTTGAATGGAAGGTGCAGAGAACACTGAAACAAAGCCAGTGCCAGCTTCTAGCAAAGGGCCCCTCTGTGCGGTGGCTGGGAGGGAAACAGAGCTGTGTCCTCTGCTCCTGAGGACCTGTCACCACCCTGTGTCTCAAACACTGTAGCTGGGGCTGGGATAGGATAAGCTGAGCCTGGCTAACTCACATGCTCCTCTTCTGCCTCAGCACATATTATATCACTTAGGCTGATGCTCTTCCAACAGGTCTCAGGATTTAGTGCAGTTCACATTTGATCAGGCAGATCCCCAGGGAACCATTTGAATAGCAGAGGATATGAGTACAGAATATGAAGGGACCACCTGGGTCATTAAACCTAGTCCCCTGTTGTCCCTGGCAACCATATAATAGACATTTAATCCAGAAAGACCCAACCACCTCCATTCCTCCTCCCCTGTGTGGCCAGAGCCTGTAACATGATATTAAAGCCGTCACTGAAAGCACATTTCTTGCTGCAAAAAGGCAGAGCTCCCAGAAAATGGAAAGTCTCTGGTGCCTTTGGCCATAATATATCGGTAGGAATAACACAGTTCCTAGCAATAGCATTTCACACAGAGCCAGACTTGGCCTTTCCCCAAACACTTTCTCAGCCATTTTAGAGATTTATAACTAATAATTGCATAGCTGGATAAATAATTAGACTCTGAGGTTTTGTCTTAGCTTTTTTCTTATAAACAAATACCTTATTCACAAGCTTTATTAAAACACCTGTCAGTAGTGTAATGTGCATTTCATATCAGTGACTCACTTATTTCCTGCCCGAGTACATTGATTCTATTTCCATTATCTGTATTCTTTTATTTATGCAATTATCAGACATGTCTTCCATCAGGAATACATCTATTTTATATGTATAGGTGTATATCACTATATTGGAGATGATTCATACACACAAACACACATGCACAAAGGGCTACAGAGAAGTGGGTCAGCACAAGGCAGAAACCCATCATGAAGTGATGGAGCCATCCTAAATTATATCTGATTGCCTTGTGTGAATTCTGAGGTACAGCAAAGCTATGGCAGAGCTATAGCAGACCACATTGTCCCACTGAAGGAGCACTCAAGGAAGAGCCGTGACTCCCAACAACAAACTCAGACCCTACAGAGGAACTGTTGGTTCATGTCTAGAAATACCTTCAGAAGGTCCAACTAGGAAGGGGAAGTTTAAGAAGGCAGAGAGAGCTATTGCAGTGCTGAGCTCTCACAGGACCTGGTGTTAGCAGGTATGCATTAAGCATCTAAGAAAGTGAGGGATAAAGAAAACAGAAAGAGCAACATTAGCAATATATTCACCTCTGGGAAATGTACATTCCTCCCATTTCATTCTCAGTGTGCCCAAAAGGTGCACAACTGCTTAGAGTCAAGGACAGGAAAAGAGATATCAGGTTAGATTGATAAAAGGACAGGCACCCTCAGCACTGGGAATAGATGATCACATAGCCTTTTGTCAGCTGGAGGCAGATTTACAGGAGGGAGGAGATGGGAGGCTAATGGGGCTGTTGCTCTCCCCCACCCCATTATTGCTGCCTGGTGTGGCATGTGCTGTGCGTCATGTCAGCGGGGCTCTGCTGCCCCTCATCACTACTCAGCCATATCTGGCCCTATTTTAATTTCCCCCACTGTCAGTCCCTTGTGCAGCTTTGTCCCCTCTCCCTGTCTTCACTCTTCTCCCAGATTGGATGAAATCTCTCTTCCAATTTAGGGAATGTGGTTTGGAGCCCACAGGAATTAGTGTCTCCTTGGGGGATGTGCTGGGGGGTAGCAAGCAAGGCAAAAGCTGTCCAGGAGCAGACTGACACTTAAGTAAACAGAAATGTAAACACAGAAGACCCAAAAGATCCAAAAGCCTGTGTTTTCTCTGCACTTGATTCTCTTCCCATTTTATGCCAGCTGGGTGGTGTTGTGAGCTAAAGCCAACGGAGCTGCAGCAAGCGGGGCGGGGAAGACTTGCCACCATTACTGAATCCCACAGCAAAGCCTGGGTATAGCCAGCACAGACCTGAGTCCACCTGACCTCGTTAGTAAAAACTGGGCTCACTTTTGTGTCAATCAACTTGATTTCATGGTTGAGTTGGGACCCAAGAGCAAGTAAAGACACTGACTTCAGGCCCGTTGTGTCGTGCCTCAGATCTGACCCTGGGCGAGTGTGACAGATTATGTGCAAGAGATATTTCTTAGTGACACTAATTTCTTTTTGTTCGCCTGAAGACCTTTGGCACAACACCAGCAAGTACCAATAGTAAAGCAAGTAGATAAACATGGCTTTTTCTATATTTATTCTAAGGATAAATAAAAAGGTTTTGCACCACACAATTGTAAAACCCAAACTCTAATGGGTTGAGTCAAACAAAAACAATCTGTAAGAACTCATTACTATCTCCTCATAACCACATTTTTCTTTTCTCCATTGGGGCCAAGCCTTGCAGCAAGGACCATAGGAACTCTTCTACAAATGCACAGGATGCAATTCTGCTGGAATTCCACCCAAAGCGGAGGGGCTGTGGAGCCAGCAAGGAGGCCTTGGCTGCATGCCTCCCCATTCCCAGAGCCTCAACCACATGCTGTGCTTTATCTCCAGACCTCGGGAGACCTCTTCAGTGTGGGCTCGCATGGGCACGTTTGCCAGGGTCTAGGCCAGCCACTTTCTGCGTGTGTTTCACTCATGCCCTGTGTAGGGGTTGGTCTGAGCAGAGCCCCAAGGACTCTGCAAAATTTAATGCTTTGATTTGCTGGCTGGAAGGAGGTTCCCTTGCCTCTGGGTTTCACTGAGGGGCATTGGGGAGCAGCTGCTCCCCCACAGCCACGGCAGGGCTGTCAAGGAGTGATTGTAGGTGGCCGGCTGCTGGAAGGGGGCCAGGAGTTTCAGGAAGGACATTAGTCATGCTATTTACCAGAAAAGTCTTCAATAACCACCAAGTGCTCTCCTGGCCCTAGGAGGGTTTTTTGGTTTTGGTTTTTTTTTTTTTTTCATTTCTTTAGCCTGTTGGGTTCTATTTTTGCTATTACCTTGTGAAACACCCTGGAGAACCTCTGCTTTTAGCAGCTGAACCTATCTTTTGCCTCACAAACTGGGCATCTGTCCCCGCTGCCCTGGGGCCACAGCCCAGCCGCTCCGCTGCTGCACAGCCTTTAGTGAAGCTGCCTGGGCAGCATCCCTCAAAGAGCACCCAGATGCCGCAGCCACTCCCCTGCACTCATCTGTCCTCTTAGAAGGGCAGTGGCATCATAAAAAAGGTCAATCTATTTTTTACACCTTAGGTGCCTCTGTGGGTCACTTCACTCTCTACATAGAAGGGAATAAGGGGGATCAACTCACCTACGTTTATAATAAATTTTCACATAATTAGAAGGACTTTCTGTCTAGGGTCCATGCAGACCCATGGAGACCTGTGCAGTAAGATGTCGTCAGGGCAGTGCGGTAAGAGCAGCCAAGCTCTTCTCTGATGAGATGACCTGTGGGACTGAGAGGCTGGAGCATACCTCATATGGAGCTACTGTGTCTGGAGTTAGGGAATTGCACTGCATCACCCACAAGGAAGACGTTCCCACTGATGCTATGTCCTCTCCAGGATGTGATGGAGTTAGAGAAAGGGCAGAGAGGGACAACTAAAACGATCAAAGTAATGAAACAACTTGTAAGGAGAAACTAAAAAGGCTTTGGAGAGGAGGAGGCTGGGGGTTATGACTGACATTTGCAAAATCATGAAGGCGGTGGATGAGGTGAAGGCAAAACGGTTATTCACCATATCCCACACACTAGAACTAGGGGGACATGGTCAAACAAGTAGTAGATTACTTTAAGACAGATAAAAGTATTTCTTCACATAATGGGTAGTAAGCCCACCTTAGAGCCTTCCTTACCTGGGCTTCGTCTTGGAAAGAGCTAGATAGACCATGTGCAAAACTGATTCCTTCATAGGAATGAGCTAGAAAATGAGCAGTGGATCAGTCAAGGATGACCAGGGTCCAATATCTCCTCTTTTATTTATCACTGCCATCATAACCATTGTGTACATATCTCTAGCCTATATTCATTGACAATTTTGAGATAAGCCTTGTAGGTACTCATCTATTTGGCTTACTACAAGAACACATCCTCAGCCTATAATTCTTGCGCAAAAAGCAAAATAAGAATTAAGAGTTGTGATTTACAAGAACGAGTAAGGTGGTGTTTAACCTAGACAGCTAATTCTCCTTTAAATCTCTGCTGAAAGCCATAGGCAGGCTTCCAGCATGTGAGTCTTTCTTCAGTATTTCCTACAGTTTGAACAAAAGTTCAGCTGGAGTTCTGAATTACTGGGGGAAAAAGTCTCTTCTCCATCTGGTTTCCACCAGTTCTGCAAGATCACACAAAAAATAAAATTAACTTCCTAAAATTTCAAAATATGCTGCAGCCATTGGAAGTTAGTGGGAAACACTACTGCAATAACCTACCAGCAAGGTCGAACTGCAGAAGAAACTTGACCTCTGGCTGCAGTGTGACTGGAGTAGTGTGAGGAACAACAACTTCTATATCATGTATGAGGAAGAATTTTCATCCACCCAAGTCAGTGGGAGCCATGAGGAGACGTTTGGGGACTTCACTTTTCATTCAACCCACATGGAAAGAAATCTGGAAACTGGCAACCCCCTGCTAATCTCTAGGTCAAACCCAAACTTTGGCAACCCTATAGGAGACATGTTTTTAGCTAGAAATTTTGATGCTTCTGCCCATGTACATTTCCAATGAAAGGGCCCAGAAACATCCCAAAGTGTGTATCATGCCTTTTCAATATGCTCGGTAGCTATTTCTGAACCTTGTAAGAAATTTTGTTGGGGGTGAGCTACCAGGCAGGTTGCATGTAGCTGCAAGTGGAGTCTGGCAGAGCATAGAGAGGAGAAGGTGAGCATGGAGAGAGCTCAGTGGACAAAACAAGGTATTGCTGTACATCTGGAGATGTTTAATGTGTGTGTTAACACCTAATACCCAGATCATTTGGGACACAGGAGACTGCAGGTTCAATTTTACTTACTGTGGAAACCCTTCATTCTGGAAATGTTTGGTGCATGTAGATTTGTTTAGCAGACCTGTGGAGAAAGCTGAAAGGTGAACATTTATCATTTCTCAGGGCTGCTCACTCTATAGGATTTACTTTTAACAGTTAGTTTGTAGCTGTTGACTCTCAGCCAGAGAACAGGGCAGAGCTTTGGGCAGTGAACATGAATTCTGAGCTGCTCTGGGCTGGCGAGGAAGAGAGGCAGAAATCTGGATAGTTACAGCCTTTGGAGAGACCTATGGAACAGCCATTTTATAGGCTGGTCCCAAACATTTACAAATTTGGGTAATGGCTACAGATTCCTGTTCCACTGAAAGCCCTGATGACACAGGCAGGAATTTCTCACAGAGGCAAGGCAGCTTTCAGCAGTTCCTAGGGGTGCTCTCCTCCCTCAGCTGTGCTGCATTTGTGGGAGGACATACAGATGGGTCCCAGAAACTTATGCACCTTTCGAAGAATCTTGAAAAAAAGAGCAGAGGGGTTATTCCTAGTCCATATCAGCTTGTTTGTTTAGCCTATGGTGCTGTCCCAGAAATGGTAGTTAATAAGTATTCAGCTGTGGAGTAGCCATGAGCAATTAGCAGCACAAGCTGCTGAAGCTGGCACTGCTGCAAAGAGAAATGTTTGTAGACCCACAGCTTGAAAAGTTAAAACTTTGGCCAGTACTTCAGCAAAGGACTTAAACTGATATACAAGGCAGCAAGTATGTAATATAATAATGCAGACAAATAATTTTGTCCTGCCCTTCTGATTTCTAAAACATGATCACATCACACTTGTCATTAAAAACAAAATATCCTTTCTCAGTAGATCTACATCTTAGATGGCATAATCAATTCAAGGATTCTTCGAGCTCCCCATGAGATTTCAACCAACAGATGGCAGCAACCCTATTCCTAATAGTACTGCCACTACGATTTTTGTTCTCATCAAGGCACATGGTTGCCAGGTTCCCTGGGAAGCTTCAGACCTCACTGATCAGCCTATGGTCCGAAGGGCAGCAGAAATATCTCTGTAACAGAGCAACCGGCTGTGAAACACAGAGTTTCCACTGGCTGCACTCTCCATTGCATTCTTGAGGACAGGATGGCTTAAATGAGACTACAGATGCCCCAGAAAGCACGTCTGAGTCCTACCAGAGACATCGAACACCACAGCCCCACCAGCTGCATGGCAGCTGACATTCAGCATCACTGGTGTTTCATACATGAACTCTGCATGTTTTATGTAACTCATTTATTTATGCACTGCCTCCACCCTGCTTGCAAAACAGCACTTGGCACAAAGCGTGCGTAGGTGGTCCTTTTGGTCAAACACCGCAGGCATTTCTCACTTCTCCTGGCTCTTTGCCACTTGCCCTGTAAAGGCATTTAGCCATTCACAGACAGCCACAGGCTTTTCTCTCTGACAAACCACTTGAAACTCAATCTCCTCATATAAAAGTTTTCTTTCTCAGCCAGCACTTACACTTTATATCCGCTATTTATTTTAAATGTACAGATAAGTTGGCCATGTGCATCAATAGTATAAAATTCATTTTTGTGTGGACATCCAACAGACTCCCCATGTAACTCATACACATTTTGCTGTATGCACAATGTATATCCCCAGGGCTAGACAGGGCTTGCCAAAAAATTTTTTGTGGCTTACCACACTGCATTGGAGAAGGGATTCAGTGGATTTGAGAAGCAGGAGGGAGTTGGGTGCTGCAGGGCTGTCCCTGCCTTACTGAATTCACTTTCTTCTTCCCAATGCTACCATGATGGTCATCTGCCTCTCCTGGGCACTGGACATTGCTTAGTGGGTGCTGCACATCTCATGGTGCAAGGGCAAAAATGTAGCTGAGAGTTACCGAGGAGGAGAAGACAGGAGACATGGGAGAATGGGGACAGGAACAGACGTCAAGTTAGGCTGGAGTTACATCCCCACTCATCAGTGTGCTCCTAATTTGAACCAAGGCCTCAAGCAAATGAGCAGTGATTTCAGCAAACAGAGGAAGGGAAAACCTTGAGAGAGAGCAGGTTTTCTGGCCGCTTCTGCATCCATCACCCATACAGTATAGGCCTCCTTAATGTGAAGGGTGCTGCAAGAAAACCCTGTACAAAATAAGGACAGTGGCTTGCCAGTGGGCACACGACTAGGCAGTGCTGAATCCAGCTCTTACTGGAGTACTGAAAGATGCATCTTCTCTGGGTGCTGCATTTCTTTGCCAAATTTCAGCTGCCTCTGCTTTCTGCAGTGAGACCGCTCAGGTAAAGGTTCAAATAAACTTATGTGGTGGGGGAGGTGTGTACAACCCATTCTCTAGTATGAATAACCCAATTTTACTCAAATTTTCCAAACACCTTTCTTTCTGGAGAACTTCAGCATTAACAAAGAAAGATCTGGAAAACTGCATTAAATGATTGATGGGATGCACCCAAGAGTGCTGAAGGAGCCGGCGGAAGTTCTTGCTGAGGCACTCTCCATCATCTTTGAAAGGTCATGGAGGACAGAAGAGGTGCCCAAAGACTGGAGGAAGGCAAATATCACTCCAGTCTTCAAAAAAGGGCAAGAAGGAAGACCTGGGAAACTACAGGCCAGTCAGCCTCATCTCCATCCTCGGAAAGGTGATGGAGCGGCTCATCCTGGAGGTCATCTCCAGGCATGCAGAGGAAGAGAAGGTTATCAGAAGCAGTCAACATGGATTCACCAAGGGAAGATCATGCTTTACCAACCTGATAGCCTTCTATGGTGGGATGACTGGCTGGGTTGATGAAGGGAGAGCAGTGGATGTTGTTTATCTCAACTTCAGTAAGGCATTTGACACTGTCTCCCATAATATCCTCATTGACAAGCTAAGGAAGTGTGGGTTGGATGAGTGGACAGTGAGGTGGATAGAGAACTGGCTCAACAACAGAACTCAGAGAGTCATCATCAATGGGGCAGAGTCTGGCTGGAGGCCAGTAACTAGCGGTGTCTCCCAAGGGTCTGTACTGGGTCCAGTCCTGTTCAATATATTCATCAGTGACCTGGATGAAGAGATGGAGTGTAGCCTCAGCAAGTTTGCTGATGACACCAAGCTGGGAGGAGTGGCTGATANAAGAAGGACAGGGAGCTGCTGGAGCAAGTCCAGCGGAGAGCTACAAGGATGATCAAGGGACTGAAGCATCTCCCTTATAAGGAAAGGCTGAGAGACCTGGGTTTGTTCAGCCTGGAGAAGAGAAGACTGAGGGGGGATCTTATCAATGTTTTTAAGTATCTGAAGGGTGGGTGTCAAGAGGATGGGACCGGACTCTTTTCAGTAGTGCCCGATGACAGGACAAGGGGCAATGGGCACAAGTTGGAACACAGGAAGTTCCACTTTTTAAATATGAGGAAAAACTTCTTTCCTGTGAGGGTGCCAGAGCAGTGGCACAGGCTGCCCAGAGAGGCTGTGGAGTCTCCTTCCCTGGAGACATTCAAAACCCGCCTGGACGCGGTCCTGTGCCCCCTGCTCTAGGTGTGCCTGCTCACGCAGGGGGGTTGGACAAGATGATCTCTTGAGGTCCCTTCCAACCCCTACCATTCTGTGATTCTGTGATTGTGTGACTGAAAGCAAAGCAGAATGGATATAAGTAATTTCTTAATACACCATTGCTTAAATAGTTTCTACTCTACTGAAATAGCAAAATAAAAAGTAATGCCTTCAGGCAACTGGAAGAAGCTGCATATTCACAGGCCCTCATGGGAGGCCGCTCCTCATGGGAGACTTCAAACGCCCCAGTTTCTGCTGGATGGGCGACACAGCAGGGCACAAACAGGAGGTCTCTAGAGTACATTGACAATAACCTCCTGATACAGGTGACCAAAGAGACAGCAGGGGGAGGTGATCTGCTGGACCTCAGAATCACAAACAAGGAAGAAATGGTCAGGGATGTGAAGGCTGGGTCAGCCTTGGCTGCAGTGACCATGAGATGGTGGAATTCAGGATCCTGAGAGGAGGGAGCAGGGAAAAGAGCAGTACCACAACCCTGGACTTCAGAATAGCGGACTTCAACCTTTTCAGACTGCTGCTTGGAAGGATCCCATGGGTTATAGTCCTGGAAGGAAGAGGGGTCCAGAGGAGCTGATTGATTTTCAAGGATCACCTCCTGCAAGCTCAAAGATGGTCCATCTTCATGTGCAGGACATCAGGCAAAGGCAGCAGGAGGCCTGCATGGATGAACAAGGAGGTCCTGACAAAACCCAAACGCAAAAAAGAAGCACAGAAAGGTGGAAGCGGGGCCAGGTCACCCATGAGGAATACAGATACACTGTTGGAATGTGCAGGGATGGGGTTAGGAAAGCCAAAGCCCACCTGGAGTTGAATCTGGTGAGGGATGTGAAGGACAAGAAGGACTTCTACAGATATATCAGCAGCAAAAGGGAAACTGTGGGTCTGCTGCTGAAGTGGGGAGGGGATCTGGTGACAAAGGGTGTGGAAGAGGCTGACGTACTCAATGCTGCCTTTGTCTTGGTCATTCCAGTAATGCCTACCTTCAACAATCCCAGGCCCCTGAGACTCATGGGAATGTCTGGAGCAAGGAGAACTTATTCTCACTGGAGAAGAACCAGTTTAGGGAACATTTAAACCATGTCTAGAAGTCCACATGACCTGATGGGAGGTACCCACATGTGCTAAGGGAGCTGGCCAATGTAGTTACAAGGCCATTCTCAAATATCTTTGAAAGTTGTGGTAATCAGGGGAAGTTCCTAAAGACACAGAGAAAGCAAATGCCACTCCTATCTTCAAGAGCAAGAAGAAAGATCTTGGGAACTACAGGCTGGTCAGCCTTACCTTAATCCATGGGAAGATGATGGAGCAAGTAATCCTGGAAACCATTTCCAAATGTATGAAGAAGAACAAGGTGACTGGAAGAAGTCAGCATGGATTTATGAGGGTTATGAAGGTGAAATCATGTTTGGCCAGCCCAATAGCCTTTGAAGATGAGGTAACAGGTGGATGAGGAGAGTGCTGTGGCCTTTGTTTACCTTGATTTTAGCCAAGTCTATTTTCACAGACAAACTGATGAAGTACAGACTAGATATGTGAATGGTAAGGTGGACTGAAAACTAATGGAACTGCTGAGTTCAGAGGACCGTGATCAGTAGCACAAAGTCCTCCTGGATGCCAGGTGCTAGAGGAGTACCCCAGGGTTCATAGTGAGTCCAATACTTTTTAACAACTTCATTAATCATAGAATCATAGAATCATAGAATATCCTGAGTTGGAAGGGACGCACAAGGATCATCGAGTCCACCTCCTGTCCCTGCACAGGACAACCCCAAATTTACACCTTATCTCTGTGGGCGTTGTCCAAGTGCTTCTTGAATAGCATCAGGCTTGCTGCCGTGACTGCCTCCCTGGGGAGCCTGTTCCAGTGCTCCACCACCCTCTGGGTGAAGAACCTTTTCCTAATCTCCAGCCTAAACTTCCCCTGGCACATCTTCCTGCCATTCCCTCGGGTCCTGTCACTGGTCACCAGAGAGAAGAGATCAGCGCCTGCCCCTCCTCCTCCCCTTGTGAGGAAGCTGCAGACCACGATGAGGTCTCCCCTCAGCCTCCTCTTCTCTAAGCTGAACAAACCAAGTGACTTTAGCTGCTCTTCATGAGGTTTCCCCTCTAAACCCTTCACCAACTTCGTGGCCCTCCTCTGGACNGGTTGGTCATTGCCCAACTCTCCAGCCAATGAAGCTGATGATGGGACAGAATGTATCCTCAGAAAGTTTGCAGAAGATACAAAATAGGGAGGAGGGTTTGATGCACCAGCTAGCTGTGCTGCCATTCAGGGGGACCTCAACAGCTGAAGAAATGGGATGACAGGGATCTCACCAAGTTCAATGAAGTAGCATGCCAAGCTTTGCCCCTTGGGAGGAATAACCGTATGCATCAATACACACTGTTGACCAACCAGCTGGTAAGAGCTTTTCAGAGAAAGACTTGGGGGTCTTGGGGGATGCCAAGCTGACCATGAGCCAGCAATGTACCCTTGCATTAAAGATGTCCAGCCACCTCCTTGGCTGCATTAGGAAGAGTGTTGTCAGCAGGTCAAAGGAAGTGATCCTTTCTATCTGCTCAGCCCTAGTGAGAGACATCTGGGGTGCTGGGTCCAGGTCTGGGCTCCCCAGTACAAGAGAGACATGGATATACTGGAGAGAGTCCCTTGAAGGCCCATGAAGATAATTAAGGGATTGGAGTACCTGACATATGAGGAAAGGCTGAGAGAGCTGGGACTGTTCAGCCCAGGGAAGGGAAGGATCAGAGGGATCTTATCAATGTATATAAATACCTGATGTTGGGAGAGAGTGAAGAAGACAGAGCCAGACTCTTCTTATTGGTGCCTAATAGAAGGTCAAGAGGCAATGGGCACAAATGGAAATATAGGAAATTCCATTTAATCATAAGAAATAAATTTTTTTACTCTACAAGTGATCAAACACTGGAACAGGTTGCTCAGAGAGGTTGTGGAGTCTCCATCCCTGAAGATATTTGAAACCCAGCTGGACATGGTCCTGGGCAACCAGCTTAAGGTGGCCTTGCTTGAGCAGAGGTTGGACTAGATAATCTCCAGGTGCCTTCCAACCTCAACCATTCTGTGATTGTTGTATTCTTTAAATAACTCTATTTTCAATATAAGTCAAATGCATATTTTTCCTGGAGTGAGAGCTGAGGCCAAGAAATTACACAGAAAGATGAATCAGTGGAATCTTATGATTTTAGAAAATGTTTTTAGTGATTTGACTCTTCCTTAAAATAATTGTGTGATTAAGCCTTGTTGGTAACTTTATTCCGTGGAAACTGACAGCCTACTGAATTCCAGTCCACATAAAAATTAGCCCTGCCAATACCCCAGACACCAGACCTTCCTCCTCCATCACCATTTGGGCAAAACAAAATACATTAGGCATCTTAATTGGGTATATGCAGTCATCTTGGAAGGCACATAGAAAATGACCTAATCCACAATTAGCTCACTGAGGCTGGATTCTATGGGGATTTTTTTACACTCTTGATTATGTTGCATACATTAGTGTACCTCTGCAAAACACCTCCAAGGCTGACAAGAATACCCAAGCACACATAGGACTGCACTGTCCTTGTCCCTCTGGTCTTACCACCAGTTTGTTTTGTCCCTGTGGTGCCCCTGCAGCGGGAGCTCTCTGGAGCTCTGCTTGTGTGTATCCCAGGCACAATGGGGCCCTCTTGACTCTGCTGTGCATAAATACATCAAATTGCTGCTCTCCATCTCATATATGCAATGCCCAGGGGAGTGTTAGTGGTGCTTGCCTCAGAAGAAGATGGATGAGAGAAAGCTTACTTTATCAGCCCTCACTCAAGGGTCAGGTACAGCTGCAATCTCTGCACTGAGAGGAGGACAACGCTCAATACCCATTGCAGAGCCTCTCTACACATGGCAGGAGGGAGATAGGGACATGCATGGCTGTCATGTTCACAGAGAGGAAGGAGGTGAGGGCAGGGGTCACAGTCACAGTACTCAAAGCAAAATGGGTACACAAGTGCAGCCCTAGAAGATGTTTCATTTGGTTTTGCTCTTTTGAGCAAAAACAAAGCAAAAATAAATCAAAATAAACATTCCAGCTTCTACAGGTTCACTGAAAACAGCCCAGCTGTAATAACAACAAATCATACACAGTGCATAGCTCGTTTTTCCTTCTGTAGGTTAACCAGAGAAGGTCACAGCAATCATGTTTAATAAAAGAAGGTTTCCCTTATTTTCTGGCACTGGCTCTGAGCAATTGGCCTGTAAGAGCTGCTTTCAAAATCACTCCCTGGTTATTCTGTCTCTTTTCTGCTCAACATTCCTTGAGGCACTTGAAGCCAAGTAGATTATTTCTTTTTTTTTTTTTTTTTTTAAATGAAACGTTTATATTAATTTAGCTCAGATTTCAACCAACACACATTAAAAGTCTCTGCAGATTGTATATTAGCATGGGAATTTTGAATACACAGTAATTGAAATATATTACATTCAAATAAAGTCTCAAGAGGGCAGCTTGAAATGCTGGTTTAATTCTACTGCTTTTTTTAAAGTCTGTGCATGGTATGAAAATAAGTCATTGGGAGAGACTCTCCCTACATTGATGAACTAGTTCACTGCTTTTCCTAAGAGTACCTTGCATTTTTTCTGTGACAGCTAGCTCCGAGCATTTGGTTTGATTATCAGCACATCCTTAAGACTCTGTAATCCTGTCTGTAAGCAGTTGCATAGTGAAGACGGTCTGTGTTTTATGCCTTGCCCATCACCTAGAACACAGCCACTTCTTGGTACCTGTAGAGTTACATTACCTGTGGCTACATCCATCCTACCCAAGAGCAACTGCACTAACCATGCACCCAGCCTAGCCACAGGCTCTCCTGCAGCTCTGCTTGCAGGATGTCCCCACCAGCCCCTTCTCAGGATGGCAGCAGGCTCTGCAGACACCTTTACTTTTTGTCTGGATACTTCACCCTTGGGGTCTTCTTCACCAGGACTGCTGCTCTGCCAGGGCCAGCAAGTGCCACCGGGCCTGCAGAGTCTTGTTAATGCCCACGGAGAATGACTCATGCAGGCACAGCTGTCACTGACGCCTACCCAAGGAACGGAGAGCTGTGGTAATGGAAAGCGAGCCTGCAGCTTGTCCTAAAAGCAGTGCTCACAGAGAGTGGGTGGTCATGCCTGTGACATGCCACCACCATCGGCTCCTTGGGAGACTGGCCACGCATGAGCCTCAGCCGTAAGTGACACTACCCTTGGGGCAGTCTGGTCATCGCTGGGTTGAGATGCTGGACACAGACACAGCATCTGGAAAAGGAAGGGAACCAGGCAGGTGTTTCCCAAGCCAATGCTGTCCTGCTCACAGATACCCTGCTGGGAAACACCCAGCTCAAGATCCCCAGCAGCTGAAGAGCAGAACCTTAGGGCCTTACACCTCTGTGTTACCCCAGACCCACCTACTAGCTCAGATCCCACAAACAGCCAGGGATCTCTTAACTGTCAGTGCCCTGGCCTCCCTGGAACTTCTCCAGCCCAAAGCAACCCATGGATTGGGGGGACTTCTGCTTCCCTTCCCTCAGCCCCATTTGGCTGTCTAGTAATAGAAAAAAAAAACCAAACTGTCTTTCAAGTCAGCTGGGTACAGCTGAGCTGTGGGAGCTGGGTGCTCCCTTAGACCCTCTGAGGGCATGGTGTGAGAAGAGGAAGACTACCCCATATGTGCCTGTGCCTGCATCTCCCCATCCTAAGGCTGTCTGGATCCCATGGACACCCTTCTTGCTTGGAAGTTTTTAGTGAGAACTGCGATCCAGCACCCCCAGTCCGCAGAAATCATCCTTCCTCTACTGCTGATCTGCATTTCGCACCCTTGCTGCCTCTACCTTGGCAGCTGAAGTTTCCATTCCAGCCTTCCCACATGTGGACCTCATTGCTTCTGACCCCAAGCCAGTTCCCCTCCTGCCTGCACTCCGATCACTCACCCCTGCTCATACACCAAGCTCCTACTCCAGCTCCTGTGGTTCACGTGCTCTAACTTGCAAATGAATGTCATCTGCATCAGGAATTTTAATAGAAATTAGCAAACGGAAGAGATCAAAGGATACTTCAAAGTCTTCAGGCTCTAAGGAACTCTGCAGAAATGAAATATTTCATGAATTAATTAAACACATGTACATTGTTATTACCCCTAACTTCAGGTTCAGCAGCCAAGATTGATCACCAAGCTGTGCCCTTGTAATGATGTGAGTCCCAGCCAGAGGTGGGAAACTGGGAAATGGCATGGCTACAGCACAAGGAAAGTGATGGGGATTGTAGTACCCTATGAGCAGGAAGGCAGGGTAGAGAAAAAAATAGCAGGAGAAACACTTCCCTGACTAAAGTCAGTTAGAAACAGGATAACATATTTAAGAAGGGGG
>VZTV01072239.1:306-11034 GCA_013400875.1 Anhinga rufa | reverse complement strand
AATAGTCCCATTGATTTCAGTGAAACTGCTTGCTTGAGTAAAGGTTTGTAAAGTTGGACCCTTGGGTTTTACAAGTACTGATCTGTTTAATCATTGTAAAGGTGTGTCTCAGGTGCATTAAAATTCTTGTGCCACTCATTTTCTTTCACTATATTTCATTATAAAGAAATCATCTCATGATAGAGCACTGCCACAGGCTTGGTTTTAATCTTGCACTAACGTGAAGCTTCCTTGGTTTCTTTGCAACAATTTCTCAATTCAGATTAGCGCCAAGCTCCTCCTCAAGTAACACTCTTTCCCTGTTTTGCTAAAAAAAAATGAAATTACCAGCACTGAAAATCTGTAGATGACTATTGTTTTTGCTATTTATGCTTGTGCTTTCCAACATTTGATAGGGGAAAAAAAGTTGTTAATGTGGCTTTAATAGAACTGAAGAGTTCTATAGATATGAGCAGTGCTTTTGGGTTGTATTCTGGGAATTTGCTGGAATTGCTTGCAAGAGGTGCATCTTTGAGTTAAATTCAGTAGGGAAGTATGAAGGGGACCAGGAAATCCTTCTTCTTAACAGCAGTCTCAAAATGACATTCCAAATATGCAACCATATAATCTGAAGAAAATATACAGAAATTTTAGGATGCAGTTTTTGATGTCAGAATCAGAAATCTGAGTATTTGTATATTTGTGTGCATTGGTACCAGCCTCTGCAGAAGGTATGCATTTGGAGACGGACAGAAAGCAATGAGAAATCAGTTACTGGTATATTCAGTACAAAATTGAAGAAATGTGTTGCAATGACATAAAAAATGCAGTTGAAAGGCACAGGTGTTTTTTTGTTTGCTTTTGCTATTTTACTCCTGGAGATAGTGAAATTAGGCAGTTTAGAAACTCTTTTCAGTTTCCAGTACTGTAGAAAAATGTTTAAATGAAAATAAGCTTTTGCCATTCAAAGTAGGATCAAAAAGCATCTGAAAAAGTATTTTTTTCTGTTTCTTCTGAAAAGGTCCTGGTTTTTATAGCGCTTTTTTTTTTTTTTTTAAAGAGAGAAGCTACATTTCAGGCTTTGAACGAAGTAAAAATTTCTATCTCCTGGTGAAATACTTCAGTGTTGTGACTTAAGAATTTTGAATGATGAATTCAGCTCGCTATTCTACATATTTAGTATAGTCATTTTTTGAGTTTTTTGAGATGGGAACCGCCACTATTTTCCCATATAAGATTAAAAAGAAATTAAAAAAGCAAGGATGGAACACAGAGCTGTTGAAATTTGGAGCCAGTGTCCTTAGCACAACGCGTACTGGGAAATGCTGATATTAAGGGTCTCCACGAGCACTGATGACTTTCCTGGCTTTCTGTTTTGAGTCAAATGCAATCAGCACTTGCCCATCCTTCAAACATGTGAAATGACTTGCGGAAGAGATGCAAACCAGCAATTCTCATGCGATGCTGGTAGGAGAAGCTGATTTCGATGAGAAGCCCTACCAAGCAGTTGACTGAATAGCTCAAAAATCCCCAGGCTCTTTTTTTCCCCCGCTAAGGATAACGCTGTGAAGCTGTTCAAAATTAAAAGTAAATCTCTCAATAAAGAGACCTTGTTCACAGCAAGCAGGAAGCTTTTGTTTTTTTGAAAAGATGCTAAAGATGCTAAGTTTATATTTTTATTAAAGATTACAGCTGAGCTGTTTAGGTCTCCAGTCTGACAGCCAGGTTCACTGCTAAGTTCGTCTGCGTGCACGTCCGAGGGGGCAGCACCGCAAGGACAAGGTTTCGCATGGATGCTGAAGGCGTTCATAAGGCAGGGGAGCAGTGGTGGGGGAAGCCTATGCAAGCTCTAAATAAGATTTAAAATGCAACCTCTTTATGCTACTCGCTTTCCTCCTTTCTTTTTGTTTGCATTTTATGAGGGATGGGCGTCTTTCTTGCTCCTTTGCTTGTTGGAGTTAAAGCAGTTGATATTTTTGAATAAACAGACTGCCTGGTGATTTGTTACCTTGTTAGGTTACCTTGGGCTCAGTGCTTCCTTAAGTGGACCAGCACAGCTAGATGGAGGCAGGATGTGCCAATTAGGATGAAAATACAGTATAAATAAACAAACTTACTCTTTCTCCCATTGCATCAGAGTGGATGTTTTCAAGCTGCCTGTGCTCAGGATCAAGAACTGATCTTTCGTATGAATATCTCAGGCTCTCTGTCCCATTTTTCCCTCTTTCTGCTCTCGCTCCTCTCCCCGCTCCTTTGTCTCTGTGATCCCCCACACCTTGCCTGTCCAGCTGTCTATTCGCCTGTCTCAAAGCTGCTTCATCTCAGAGGCAGAGCTGCGTGGCTGGCTGTGCTGCAGTCCTCCCCCCGCCTCTGTATGCTCCCCCGGTCCCCCACCACCACTCAGAGCCCTGCGGTTGTTCAGTATCCATTTCTAGGCAGGAACTAAAATGGGTCACGGTGCCACCAGGACTTGAGCACCGCCGGGAAGACCTGCGTGAGTCGAGTATTCTTCTGGGACAGGTTGCAGCTGTGGTGACTGCGCTGATGAACCCGAAATACTGACATTCAGTGCAGGGAAGGAAAATGTCAGCTGTTACTCAGGTTTATTTAGCTTTTAGGTTTGTTTGTTGTTTATGTTCTTAATTCCATTACTAAAGGGAAAAAAAATCTGAAAGATCCTGATCCTTTGAGGATGATTGTGTTTTCAGTTAGAAATGGTGGTGGTGGGGGGTGGAGCTATTTGCTTCCAGGTGACTCACAAGTCCTGCTGGACTTTTTGGTAGGGGGGAATATATATTCCCATTTTGCATTTCAGTGGGTCTTCTTTGAAAGCCCATGTTTCCTTTCAAATGCTGATCAGCATTCCTCACGTGTTGTACAGAACAGCACAGAAAATGCATATAAGGTCTTGCATTCTGCCAGTGTGATTTAGCCTGTGCAGAGCTAAATTTGCAGTCAGTAAAAATTCATGGACATACATTGCCCTTGGTCAGTGTGCACTCCTCATATCGACAAAGTAATAGGTGCTCAGGCAGATCAAAAGCAAAACATGCAAAGGCTAGGAAACCTAAGGTTTTCAGTATTTTCTTTTTAACGTGCTATTTTCCTGGATATTTATAACCTATCTATAAAGAATTGCTCTGTAGTGAAACATCAAAAGACATTGTTAGTTAGATTTCAGTCGCAGAGCTTTCTTCAGGTGACTGCATGAATACCCTTAAACTACTACTGGAAAATAAAATTAACAGATACTCTGAAGATTGATTGATCCATCTGACTCTCTAAACTCCATCGTGTTTTTTGAGTATAGTCCTGGCTTCAGTATAAATAACTGTAAATTATTTCTGTTTGCTGAGAGGGAACATAATATTTTTTTGGTTTTGTATGTGGTGATATTTATGTGCATATTGAGAACTTTATCGATAGGGAGGTGGTAAAAGAAGTTAATTTTGCTTTCAAAAATAGCATGGTCTGTATTTGTTCAGAGTTTCATGCTCAGCTTTTGCAAAAATTTTCTTTTTTTTAATGCAGTCCTGGTGATGAGCTGTTTTTGAAGGGCTATATAACCCCAAGAAAGATGTAATCTCCAAATAGCTGGGGAAGGAGCTCTGTGAACTTGAAGACAGGATTCATCACACAGTTGTGTCAGTTTTGCAGACCCTCTAAAATAGTGTAAGCTGGCAAAATAAGTAATTTTCTGTTCAGACATCACCCTTCCCTAGCGTCTGCTGAGGATATCGGGAGGCTTGTGGAGGTCAGCACGGCCGGTGGCTTTTCCAGTCCAGCTCCCTGCCTGGCTTCCTTGGGTGGTGTGAGGACAGGGAGTGCTGGTGAGGTTTAGGGCATGGGGGAGGGCAGGATTAAGGTACTGCGACTGGCTGTTACTAGGCGAGTGTTTTGGACCAGGTGGAAAGTGTTGAATGGCCTAACCTGGAAGCTGTGAATGTGGGTGAGTTTGTGTTTTTGCCCAGAGAGGCGTGCGTGGCACTCCAGATGCTGGGCACAGCGGTACCTGGCTGTAATGGCTGTAGCCTTCCCAGACATCGACAAGGCAATTCAATTCCAGCCCCCTCCAAGTACTCGCTACCAGCATGGTCCCACCCTTTCCAGTTACTTGTTCCCTGCAGCCAAAGGATACGAATAGCCTGTTCCAGGAGTCCTTTTACAGGCACACAAACTTGTGCACGTAGCTGGGTGTGTATAAACAGTCACAGCACCCTGGCCACCCAGCTCCCTGCAAGCCTGACTTAAACTAATCTCTTGGCAAACGTCTGGATACATGCCAGATGTCCAGAGCATGGGATATGCGTGTGATACTTCTAGCTGCTGCATTCTTTTTTTTTCTGCAAAATGTCAGGGTAATGGAAAAGGGGAGTTGCAAAGGGGTGTTTTTATTTTTCTTTAAAGGTGTTTGTACTAAGGATGATGGATCAGCAGTCTCCTTGTTCCTCAAATGGAGCTGTGTCAAGCGTGAATTCAGCAGGGAAAAAGATTCCGAACTAGTAGGCATGGACTTGAAAGAGGGGTGATCCACGAGCGTGACACTCCGAGTGATTTGTTGCGGCATCTTGCAGAATTCCAGGCTAATTGTATGCAACTTTCTCATTTTGAACCTAAACCAGTGTGGTTTCTAAGGCTTCACATTTATCTGCCAGACAGCAGCAGCAATCCCCCCGTACACACATTTTTAAGCGGAAGGGTTGGGACAAGTTGTCAGCTGCTGTAGGGTTTCACCTGCTGTAATCGGTGAGGTGACCTGCCGGGTTGTGCAGGACAAGGACCTGCCTCCTTCTTCCCTCGCTTTGTTTCGCTGAGAGAGTTGTGTTTTGGCTTTTGCTGTCTGAGGATTTACATCGAATGGAGTTACCGCGAGGACTTCTGAAGCAAACCAAATAATGTATTTTGAGAAACCACAGAGCTGTCAAATATAAATGCGGTGGGAGATCCAGAAAGAAGATAAGCAAGAAATCTGGGAATTACACGGAAGCAAACAGTTAGGAATACTTTGGAATGGGCAAATTTCAGTGTTGAGCATGAGATTTCTCAGAGCCTCAGAGATGACATGTGTTGACTGCTTCAGGTTTCTTCTCCTGCACGTTTAATTACGTGTGTAAGATAATGTGTCTGAGTAAGGAGCTTCTCCAAGCTGGCAGATGCAAGTGGGAGTTTCTTGTTAACAATTCTGTGTTCTTGCATAGGCTTTAGCTGATGGTCTGTAATAAATGCGTAGTTATAAGCATACGTGCTCCCGTCCTAAAAACAAAACTGGGAAAACTATTGTTGGGAGGGATTAAATTATTATTTTAAGGTAGCTACAGCTTTCCACAAAGACATAATAATTAAAATAACAACTGCCTGCTTGCTGGCAAAGCTGCCTGCACCACCCATTTCCATGAATTTGTATTCAAGGTGGGGGATACAAGTCTTGGTCGGAAGGAGAAAAAAAAAGAAGTGCTTTCTAAAGATCCTTAGTAAATAACCAGCTTCAGGGTTCAGCGAACAGCTTAGACAAGTTGCATGTCAGATAGAGCCAAGAAGTAATTGCAGCATTTAAATGAAAGTTTGCTCACATTTTTAAAAAGATCTCATGGTTTGCTGTGGAAAATGGAGGTTAGTTACATATCTTCCTGGGGAGAAAGGCGTTTAATTTCAGGACTGGGTAGCATTGACCATATTTAAATTATATAAATTTACTTTTAGGAGGCATCAAATCAGATCAAATTCTGGTCTCAGTGATGTTGGTACAGATGAATAGTTACCAAACTGGCAGAGAAGAAGATATGGTCCTGCAGCTTTTATTTGCTCCGTACTATTTAATTGCGCATTTCCTTTTGCTGGCAGGGCACTGACATTTCACATTCGTGAAGCTTGCCATGCAGTCTGAGCTTCCCTTAAACAATTGGCAAGGAAATATTTTAATGTGAAAGGAGATTTTGTCCAAGAATGTTTGTGGCTACCAAATGTTTAGATGGGCTTCTAAATTTTCTAGTTGTTTTTGCAGCTGACTAAATTAATTGGAAAGCAGCCAGAGAGACAGCAGAGTCCAGTCTGTAGTTGAGCAACAATAAAAGGCTTCGCAGAACTTTATCAAAGCTTCCATTAACCCCCTGCTGATGTCCTCAAACAGGATTTTTTTGAGAGAGTGGAAGCACAAAAGCTGGGCTGCACAACTGCCCCTGTGTGTCCATTCAAAGGTTTTAAATCCGCACAGTTACTAATTAAAATGCCATGCAGAGTAGCACAAATAAACATTGCTACTCCCCAAAGCCCAAAGTTTCTGCACTGTCCCATAGTTTGGAGAGCAGGATGCTGAACTGACCCCACGAGGGTGGGTAAAGCAGCCCCCTTTGGTTCGGATATTCTGTCCTTGTATGCGGAGTTGCAAAACGTGTGTCGAGTCTATTCATATGCATGAAATCATACTCCCAGAATGCCATCCCAAGGCAGCCTGTTATTTTTTATTTCTTTTTTTTTTTTTTTCATAGCATCGCGTTGAACCATGAGGACTAAATAGAGCTGTGGCATGCCTGCTGGTTCTCTATAATCATGTTTGCCAGATTTTGGCGGACATCAAAATGCTGAGCACACGAGTGAATACTGCTCCTTTCATTGAGAAATGTCACTTTAGATTTAGCCCCACGTGTGAACTGGTGTGCAGGGAGCGTTTTATTATCATGGCAGGGCTCCAGTGGGCTTCCCCTCCCAAACAAAGCAGGCAAATGCGTAGCCTCTATCTGCATCTACTTGAAGGATTTCACGGCATCTCCTTAGATTAAGGTAATCTGCCTTCATTACTAAATTCAAGAACCAGAGTCCCAGAACTCTGAATAGTGTATTACAAGAATGGATTCAGGGTCTCTGAAAGTTGTGATTTGTAAATGGATAATAGCAGAGGTTGATTGTGGTTTTGAATTTATTTTTTTAAATACAGTCTAGAGAGATGTAGGAAGCTCAAGCATTTGATTTTACTCCTCTGGTCATTTGTGTTTCGAAACATCTCTTATGGAAAAGTCCTACTGTTAATTTAAAAGGAAATGATAACTTTTGTCTCAGCCTTTTGAACTCTTCCTGCAGAATTTATTAGGAATTTTATCCCCGCTATCGAATTCTATCACCTGGTCTTAAAAAGATGATTGACTGATTCTGATTTTTTTATTAAATACTTCTCCTGTTCCATAATACCTCTTTGGTTTTGTCTGTATTAAAATTGACTGAAGGCTCCATGGATTATTACAGACAGAAAAACCCTTAAACTGTAGTGTGCTTTGGATATAAATGTCTTTCAGTTCCCTAGATTACTGAAGACTAAAAGGAAAGCACTGAAGTTTTTAATTAGCATTTTATTATTTTTAATTTTCTATGTGCCATTAAGTGATCCCATCAATAAATAATAGAACAAGTCAGTTTTGGCTAAGCAAAACAGGAAGGTATAGTGGGCTGGAAGAGATGTCTCACATATGAATTGAGTTTTGTGTGCTGTCCATTTATTCTGGCAAACAAATAAAGCCATGATCTCAAGACAACTCACTACAACGGCTCCCTGGGAAGATTGCGCTTGTCTCGATAACATACTGCGTTCTTTAAATCTGTCCTCTGAATCAGTCTCAATTTATCTTTCTTAGCACAAAAGGGAATGCAGATGGAATGGCTGCAGCCTCCCTTCTAGTTTATCAGGATATTGTGCACACACATAAATAAGACAGAAAGTGACTGGAATATGTAGATGGCTGAGTGTTAAATCCCGTGCTTTTCAAGCTCCCCGGGCACTCTGGGACAGGGTGGCCAAGGGGAGTCCTGTAGGAGCTGCAGAGATTGGTGGGCTCTCCGTGGTACTTCAGACAAGATGCGCAGACCCAGCGGTGCCTTCCCAGAAGTGTTTCAGCCGTTCGCTTTCACTGCTGCCTGCGCTGAAGGTTAAAACTGCAATTATGCAAGTACTGGGAAGAACTGATTTGAAGAGAGTGGACTGGGCTCAGAGAGAGACTTATTTAGCACTGCTTTGCAGATGTGGCATTTTTCTTTAACCAGAGAATATCCATATTTGTTACACCAACGAGCTGTGAACATCACAGGTTAGAGGGGCTCGGTAGCACAGGAGTTTCCTAGCTTATTTTCAGTCTGACTGATCCTTAAATGGAAGTTACCAGCTTCATCTGGATCAAATGAGAAGATAATAAAATTTTTGGACCTGTTGATGACAAAACTGAACTCAAAACAAAACCATGAACCTTAATAGGGAGGAGAGACATAACATTGAAAAGTGCTTTGCAGGCTGTTGGAAGAAGAAATGATTTTTGAATCGCAGGTTTTGAATGAAGACTATATTTTTCCTTGCAGTCCCCATCCTGTGCACTTCTCAGTTCCACCCTGTAAGTACCCTTTGGGGCTCTGGCCTCAGAGGGCAGGAGAGACCTGCCACAGAGATCTCGTCAGGAGTCGGGGTGGGCTCTGTCCTGTCTGCTGCGAATCCGGGACTGAAAATGAAGGCCCAGACTCAGAACATAGACCCACCTATGCGATTGCTGAGCTCATTTGGAATTATTGTTTTCATGGGCTTTTGTTTGCCCAGACTGTAGCTCAGTATTCCTCCAGGAAATAAACATGGCCGATTTCTTTGTACAACTCCAAATCTTCATAACCTCATGAGGTTTATTTGTTTATTTATTTATTTATTTGGGATTTAAATTGTTCAGACTTTGTAACGGCACTTGCATTGCACAGGAAACTTTACCAATTATCTTTCTGACTGGTTTCCACTGAGGCAGCCACCTTTAATATTTAATTGCTTATTCCATTTGGGGCTTTTCTAATTGACACAATTTTTAAATGAATAATGCACTAGTTTTCAGTATCCGGCATAAAACCAAAATAATGAAACCCCTTTATAAGTTTAATTATGTGCCACCTATGATGTAATGGGTTACTGACATAATGAACTAAGATTTTAATTCTAAGGTTTATGTGTTTCAGGAAGCTTAGACTGTTCACCAGTTTGTCACCCACTGCTTTTTTAAATTTTTTTTTTTACTGAACAGCAATCTTCAGGTAGCTTTGCTTTTTGCAGCAACACTGTGTGCAGAATATACTTTTCTCTCTCATTGGGTCTGTTAATGATTTTTAATTTTGTGAAATCTGCCCATTGCAGATAAAAGAAAGGGGGCTTAATTCATTTCCAGTGAGAAGACCTGGTGGAGCTATGAGTGTCTGAGCTAGGTGTGCTGCAGTCTGANCATCCTGGAAGAACTGAGGATCTCCCAAGTGCTGTCAGACCAGTGTCCCTCACGAAGTCCTACTAACGTAAGCCTGGAAAACCTAAACCTTGATTCAATCTCGAGAGCTTCTCAACAGCTCAGAGGCAGAGATCGTATCATGTCGAATCCATCTAACCTTTGTACAGAAGGTACTTTACTGGAGTTCCAGCCGAATGCTCTGAATATCAATATAATTAAAATTTATAGGTTGTTCAGGTGAAATGTAAATACGTAAATGCAAACCTATACCAGCCTCTTCTGTGTGATGGAGCTTAAAGTAAATAAAGGTGAAGTTCCTTAACTTTGGTGACTTTGAAACAATTTATTACTCTCAAGTGTTAAGACAGGAATTGTGATTTTTATGCTCAGGTGAGTCCTGGGGTTCGATTCTTTTGGGTGGTGCAGGCTCAGGAAGGCATGTTTGAGACCCAGCCTGCAGTTGCTGTTGGAGCTGTGTATCACAGCTGAAGTAAAATGTTTGTAATTGTATTATCTTTTCTTCCTCCAACAGTCTTGCCATTTCTGACTTTGGGTGATTGATCTGAGAAACCCAAATGGCAAAGTCTAACTCTCTGCTATTACTGTAGCACTTCAGAAGCCAGGATGAGACAATTTGGCCAAATCTATTTATTAAAATAGTGAATGCTGCTTTAGCAAAATGAGTCATAACATTTATTTATTTATTTTGTTTAGAAGATACTTCAATATTTCCAAAGCATCTAAGTGGCGTATAGGGCAGAGGCTTTTATTTGTCTGGATTTCACAAAGGCTTTTAAGCAGCTCTTTCCACAAAATCTAATATTCTTAATGCTGAAAGTAAGTGACAAAGGAAGTTATTTAGCACATATATATATCATCTAGACATCCGTGTTTCAAGTAAATAAAAAGTAAATGTGCAAGAACCAAGAACAGCATTAGGAGATGTGTGCCTTGGGTACCAAATCACACATTTCCCGCGTAGTGGGTTAAGGGTTAAGCTTTACTCCATAACTGTTGTGGTAACCACATGCTCAGGTGGCTTGGTGGTAAGTATAAGAAAGGACCAAGGGGCAGAAATTAGGCTTTCTGTTCATAGGTGTAGACATGAAGCATCAGGTGAGAGCTGTCCTTGGCAATGTGAGACAAAGGGTTACCCCTTTGGGATTTTAATAGAGCAGGGTCAATATTTTTGGTATTGTTTTATGGATTGTTGGTAACACTATTGTAAGTGATTCGAAAGCTGCACGCAAGAAGTGGTTTGCAGGGCACAGATACAGTATGTTATTTCGTTGGTCCTGCACAATTTAAGAACAGCTCTACTCCCCTTGTCTGTTGACTCATGAAGTGTACGCAGACATGTCTTAACTTCTCTGACCGTGGGCAGGAGGATGGGAAAAAGGGAGGAAGAGTAGCTGGATGGTTGCTTGACTTGAGGAAGGCCTTAGAGAATGGGACAGGGGTCTCATTTGGGGGCATCTGATGTGTCTTTGAGGGTAGCTTTGATTTTCTTTGTGAAAGG